>JAQIUQ010007088.1:0-57500 GCA_030378365.1 Hybognathus amarus
TAGCCTAGCATCAAGCTAACTTAGGCTAAGCTAAACTGACCCATCACTAAGCTAACTTAGGCTGACCTGACCTCAGCTTAGCATCAGAGCTAACTTGGGCTAAGCTAACCTAACCTAGCTCCAACCCAATGCAGGCTAAGCTGAATAACCTCAACAGTTAGCAGTTAGCATTCTCTTTCTTGAACCCTTAATCACCGCTGTGTTCCACAGTGCAAAGTATTTCTAGAATACTTTCCTCAACACCACTTAGGGTTTCTAATTATTCACTTTCCGTGTTTGCAATTCTTATTAGCCAAAGTTTACCCTCACAGGGTTAGGAACACTCCTTGCTAACCATTGAAGACTAACTTCACAGATGCCCTGTTAATTAAACTCAAGTTTAACTGCAGGTAAACTGCGTAACTAACTACAGAAGAATTTGTATAACCATAGGAATTTTTCGTCGGCATGTTGACTAAACCTTGGAGGAACACACCCAATGTGGTCTTGAACACAGCAACCGCTACAACCCACTATAGAGTGTTGATCAAAGCAAATCCAAAGTTTAGCCACTAATGCCACTGATTATTCTCAGACTTCAGATCATTCCCATGTTTTGATCATTTTATTTCCTTTTGCTTTAATTTTAATTTTATTTTTCCTCGTTAATTATTCTCATTCCTTTGACCTTGATAATAATAGCAAGCAGCTATTCCCTTGTCCATTAGGTCCTCTATATGATTTAATTCCTTTGCCTCTCTTTGTCCGAGTGTGGTTCCATTTCCCATAGGGCCCAGAAAGGAAGCAGACACCCTTATTTGTTATTTTGGCTTAGTTCCAGCCAGTGCACTCGTTTTGTGACCCTCTAACACAAGTAATCTCAACAATTTACTAAAGGCACTACTAGAGTCCTGAGGATCGACAATAAGCAGAATTTAAATAAGAAAGCTGTCCTTTCCCCTATTATCGTTCACACCATCGAGCTATAGTGAACCACCAGCTAAGTCCAGAGAAATAATTTAGTCATAAGAACCACCTTACGTCGTTTATTTCATTCTCGGCTATGTCCTTCCCAGGAAATACCCTCGGAACCACACAAAACTTAGCCCCCTAACATTCACAGCTAAGATTAGGACACAAGAGACACTTAGCTTTATGCTTAAATACTTAACGAACCTATTAAGCAGTAGTTCTGAACTTTTAGGGCCACGACATTAATCACTCACAACAAGTGTGCCAGAATGCCACAGAGCCCCTGCGTAACCTGACCTCAACCTCCCAAGGAACCACTGCCACAAACCACGGCATGGCTCCAAAAGGATTGGACCAAGCTAACCAGAAAAGCCACGACATGCAGACCAGACTGTCACTTGCGAACTGTCTAACCAACCTGACTGCATGAAACAGATTCTGCTCGATATGGATTACGTCCAGTCGTGAGGTGCACAGCTTCCTAGCTCGTCAAACAGAGACTGCCAAAATGGACTATCAGCTGTTGCAATAAGCTTCGATCGCTTAACTCCCTGATCCAGAATCAGACCAAAGGTTCTCACCGCCGTGGACATCAAGCAAGACCGACTTGAAACTCCACCGACTCCGACAAACCACCAGGTATGGAAAGGATGCCAATCTCAGAACTTTGTTTCTTCGTAGCTTGCATCCCACAGTGAGTTATTCCGTAAGCACCCTGGCCTGTCCCTGTAGCATATCTACCATAGCTACGAGACCACAAGCTCACATTACGCAAAGACTTTGTCCGAAAAGACTGGGTAAACACCCTCAAACTAACCTGTCTCTGAGCACGACTCAGAGCTGCCTCTAGGAGGCACCCCACACTTTCACTGAGAGTAAACCGTTCCAAGCCAACAGAGGGCAACACAACAGTCCTGGTGCTCATCGACCGCACCAGAGCAAGAGCTCTGAGCCGCACCTCATCACCAAGAGACTCAAGCCCAACCAGCCCAGAGCGGTACCCCTCTCAACACGCCACTGGTAAGCACAAATCTGAGCACACATCAGATAACAACAGTGCAGCCATGTCACTGACAGCAAAAATCCTGAAGGTGCTGAAAGAGTTTCTGCACAAGATCTCACAAGAAGGACAAGCCAGACATGCTATGTCTCAGCGCAAGACCCAAACAGACACCCAGAACACTGCTCGTCAGCATCACACCACAGAGCTCACTGCCACTTCACAAAGTGACAGCACCAAGCAGCCACCACAACTGACAGCTGCACAGCCTGAGCATGACAACACCGTGTCCCACACAACATCAGCCCAGACGCCAGGACTTCTGGGAAACCTAATCAAAAAGGGGGTGGCACAAACTCTGCCTAGCCACCTAGAGACAATGATTTGAGCCTTGAAGCCATGCTAGACACTAGCTCAAACATCACGCTACTGCCAGCCCAACTCTTTAAAAGACTCAAACAATCAGAGCGAACTCTCAAATCCCAAACAGGTGAGCTGAAGGTGCAATCCTACAGCCAAAACGACATCTGGCTCAAACAACTAGCTCCCATTCACCCAACAATTGGTCCCTAAGAGCCTGATTTACCCAGTGTACCGATCACAAACGATCACGTACGCACTTCTGAGTGGCCAAGATCTGTTAGATCGTTATGAGCCTTTAATAGACTTTAAACAACTGAATGTCTGAGCTCAAGTTCAAGTACCCCTCCCCCTCCAGTCACACAGGTCAAAAGAACCTAACTGGCAGGTCACAGAGGTCACAAGAACTCCTGCAGCCAGCCATAAAGGCACAGCCTCAGCACCAAATGGAAACGTGAACTTGCTACCCTGCACCTTTCAGCTTACCAAAAAACTGAGACTAACCAAATGAACTTTGAGACAACCACCTCTCAACCCCTCCAACCGCCCAAACCGGCCGTCAACCACGACAACGGCAGCTCACCAAGCACATGCTGCTAAACGGCCCAACACTTGAAATTTATGTACCTCGTGACATCACTTCGCCACAGCTTGTGCTGCCACAGTACAAAAAGGGGGATATACCAGCCAGTGTATGCCTGTCACGCACCATGTGGGCTGCACACCGCAGCACCAGGACATCTCGGCATCCTCAAAGGCATCAGGCTGTCCCAGCCAACAGCCGCTGAAATCTTTCCTCCCTTTTCTCTCTCTCTCCCCTGTCTCTGTTACAGGATGCTGCTGCTGTGGTCGTCTTCCTGTGCCTCCAGCCAACCAGAGGACAACTGCAGTCATCACCAGGTCCGACATCACACAGCATAGGGTCGACCACCACGCAAGCAGAGCTAAATGGACACCCACGCCGCTGCTGTCAGAACGCAGTCAAACACCGGCATGTCCAGCAACAAAACGAACTGAAATCCTTCAGCCAAAAGGTAACTCACAACACAGAGTGCCTCCTCACAGACCATCAAGAAATGGAAAGGAGCTGTGACAGATCCACAACGCTCACGGCATTCTACTGAACCAGACAAGTGAACTCCAGCGAGACAACTGTTTACTGTCTGCCAGAAGGACTTTGCTCAAAACTCAGCATCCGGCAGCCTTTGCTCCGAGACTCGAGCTACCCTGCTGCGACTGAGCCCGAGTCAAGTCCCATCCTTTACGGAACCCATGATTTCACCCTGATTCCAGAACTGGAATTATGAACTGTGAAAACGGGGGTGCCCAGCCGAACTGAACTTGTTCCCAGCAACATAGCTCTCCTAGCTGTGTTTCAACTGAACACCTGCTACACTGCACTGCACCACTGCATCACCTGTTGTCCAATCCTGGACCGCAGCTGATTCTGCGCTGGGTACCTCTACGGTAATCAACCACGCCTTGACACTTGACATTCACACTCCACAAGAGACTCAACAAACGCAAACCTCCACAGCCACCACTGGACCCTCAGGAAGAGGGTACCACACTGGAGACTGCGTCCAACCTCATCAAGCTGAGCCTGAACCTCAGCCTAGCCACCACCTGCTACCTGACTTTCATGATTCACCTGCCATCCGTCCATTGTGATGGGTGTCGTTCGATGGAAGTCCACGTAAGGACTTCATCTAACGAAAAGGGGGAGAGATGTAGGGATCTTGCCAGGAATGACCAGTCATCGATCGATCGCAAATCGACCCCCCCCCCCCCACACACACACACACACAAACACACACACATACACCGCCACACACATTCTTCCACTCACTGGAGTGAGATCACGTTACAAGACTGTGGAATGTGCTTTATGTCTCTGAACCAAGAGATGGACTTTTCTGTGTTAAAGGACATTTAACCAGATATATTCAATGTGTTTCTATGTATGTGTGTTTTTCCCCCATGTCACAGTGAAGTAACTTTGTTGGTCGTGGCATAAATAGAAATTAGAATACCGGCCTTATGCATGATTAAATGTAAGTGTATTTTCCTTTAATGTAACATAATGATCCTTGGTGTCTCTATGATGCGTAGGAAATGAAACACTCGAATATGCACAGAGGTATAAGGCAAAGGGTATTTTTAATATGTTTTATTGCCAATGAAGATCAAACTGTTATTTTATTAAGCCTCCTTGAAACACACCCCCTCCCACGAGGAGCGCGTGCTCTGTGAAACAAAGAGCAATAAACCAAGAATTTCCCGCTGCAACATCCATCTCCCTGATTGGCTCAAGCCAACAGGAAGGGGATGGATGTCTCCAAGAGGATAAAGGCAGTGCGCCAGCTCCGCCCTTTCTCTTCCGAAAACGCCTCATGTCAAGAAGCACGTAAAGGATCTCCTCACGGAGATCCGACCCCCAACCGGGATCCTTTCTTTGATCGTCCAAAGTTTCGTCTTCTCCTCAAATGAACTACCAAGTTCGTTTCCCAGGAAAGGAAGTGGACTTTGCCGATCTATTTCCTCGGGGTAACGTCACCTCAAAGACTTTTAAGCCTTTCAAACATTCGCGCCGAATGCCAACGAACACCACGTGACTCCCCACGACCAACCATGCACGCGCCAGGACGGGAGCGCTGGCACGCGCTCCACGGAACGCGCGCACACAGGAGAGCAACTCCCTTCATCGTGCGGGCCGGACCACGAGTCTGCGACACACACAGACCAAACATGTTGTGCAAGTATAACGTTACCTTCTTTTAGAGCTTCTCAGAAGCATAAAGAAAGTGTTTTCATGGTGTTCAGAAAGATTAATTGACTGTTTGGTGATTGTAACTCCCTCTCTCTCTCACCCTCTCTCTCTCTCTCTCTCTCTCTCTCCAAATCACTTATCGTCTAACGCCCTGCGTCGTCTTAGATTGTGTTTAATGTTTGTATATACATGTATCATTGTAACGTAGTAAATGCTTACTTAGTTGCCTTATTGAATACTTTAATAAATTCAATATGATCATTTGTGATTCAATCACTGTCCTGCTCATGACATAAGTCTCTGAAGTGAAAGATCGAACGCTGCATGCTTTATATAACTAAACATACCAAAAAGGTTATGTTTTGTGGAGTTGGAATGCTGAATTCTTCTGGCCAGAGAATTAAGTTTTCCCTGCTCTATAAATTACTTGAGCTAATTAATTTTACTTGTCTTGTAAGACGTGGTCTGTGCAATCTATTACAATTAATTTGTGGTTAAGTGCAGAGATACACGTGTATGCATATAAGTAAAGTTAACAGAAAGCCCTCATCGAGGGATTTATTAACATGTAAGACCGGGCTGATCCAAATCTGTATGAATAATTATTAATTATGAATTGTTAATTATGATATGCAAATTCCCCTCGATCAGACCCGCCCAGAGTCATTACAATGTGCTCCTCGAAATAAAACGGGTAACAGAGGTAACTTCTCCAGGATGACAGTATTATTCCTCACAGCACAGCAACACGAGGTAAAGTTAGATTTGTGATAAACTGGATGTTTTATTGAGCTGATATATGGGCGTTTTCATGGCTTGCCTCAACATTAGCGTTTAAATAGCACGCACTCTCAGTGGGCAGGGTCACATTAGCACGTCATACGATATAATTAGGTGAAAGGAAAAAGACTGACATCTCTCTCTTTTCATACAGATTACATCAACTGAGAATAGTTGCTTTTTTATATAAATTACTTCATTTAAAAGAAGAGAATTTCAGCTTTATAAAGAGAGATCTTTCATGTCTCTGTGACAAGTATTTAATCAGTTACAGTTCATTTTTCGGACGCGTTTCAGAAAGATTTTTGCGAAGACAGAGTGAGCTCAAAGTGCACCCTGTTTATTTTATTTATTTTACAAAAACACAAGGTTTTGATGTTAAGAGTGTACACAAAAAGAAGGCCCTCTATAGTTTATAATCATGTATTGATTTTATTTATATGACCATTAATGACGAAGTATTCTAATTCTATGTTGCTGCTATGTGAAAAAAAAAACGATCAAAACGCGAGGATTTGTCAAAAATAAACGAATCAACTGTTATCCAATGCAAGCTAATGCAATGCACATATCAAAATAATGAATCCTTAACTTTGAAATATGTATTATAAATGTAAATGGCCTACTTTAAAAATAATACTTTATATGGAAAAAATCTTCTTTTCAAGATGTTACCAACTCTAACTTTGAACCAATTCTACACAATTGCCCATATAACCTATTTTACCAGGATTTGTTTCCAGTTATGACTAAAAATGGGGTTTTGACTTTCATTTATATTTTCATATATATACAGTACTGTGCAGAAGTCTTAGGCACACTAGTATTTTCGCCTCAAAGAAATGGTTTTAAAGGAGCATAACGCAAGTCTCTGAGTTTTTGCAGAACTACGCCCCCTCTGGTGACAAATGAAACTGCGTGCGCGCTCGATGGAATACCATAGACTTTATAGAGTGAGACATACACGGAATACACGCACGTTTGCACGAGCTGTTCATAACCAAAGGAGAATCAGGCACACATCTTTTGTTACAGTCATAATGAGGTAATACAGTTATAAATCTGCAAGTCATTTAAAATATATGAAAGGAAAGGCATTTGAGTAAATTACACACTTATGTAGGCCTATGTGTGTGTGAGGGGAAAACAGGGGTAGAAAACTTCGGCTTTTGTTTCCATTGATCTCCATGTTGAACTGTTTTATGTGCTTACTGTATCCACTTATGATTGTATTATTATGGAAACACGTTCATGAACACATTTGAGCCCTAGAGCAGACCGCCCGAGATCTCTCCGTTTGTTGAAAGCCTTCTTGTCCCGATGTTGACTCTCGTCTTATTCCGACGACTGGCACTGGACAGACAGAAGTTGTATTTTCTTTGCCTCACGTGGAGTTTGCGTTGGGGTTTGTAATGAACTACAAGCCGGTCTCTTTGGGGCTGTTTTTACACCTGGCCACAATGCGTTTTCTCAGATCTATTTGATTTATCAAAACGATTCCATTACCTGGTCACATAAATGTGTTTTTGCAAAACGGATATTAATCTGATATTCAATTCCCGCGTTATATACAGATTTCATGAAGTGCACGTCACCGAAAGCAACATATGAGCTGCATTTTATAAATCATCGGCTTCGGCTATTTCAAAATCAGCAAAGACAGCAATAAGAGAGAGCGGCAAAAGCTCTGGTATGAGATCATTTCATTTCTTAAGGCTACTTTTAATGAAGATAGTGGAGGTAGAAGGTAACTTAGTGTTAATCGTATGCGTCTTACTTTCACTTTCATTTGCGATAGATTGCGGCGCGCTGGCTTATAAATACACTCGCCTGCTCATCTGATGCACGTCGTCATATATGACTAAAACAACATGACATAGCCTGTTTTCAACAACCAGATGCATTTACACTTGTCCAGTTTCATCTGGAATACAGCCCAGACCACGTCCTCAATGGTTTGAGCTGTCGGATTCAAATCCGTCTGGATTCAACCTGGTCTTTTCACGATCGAATAAGTTATCCGATCACAGAAAACGCATGAAGTGACCAGATGTAGACTAAACAGCCCCTTTGAATCCATCTTCTACTTTTGGGAAAGTTGACTAAAGTTGCGTCGCTCGAGTTGTCTTCTCTGATACGGAGAACGCGGCGAATACACTATCCTGCAGGCACATAGCCAGGCGAGCGTGAACGCGCATGACGTCACGCCCAGGCTCAGATTCGAGCCCGAATCCCTCTTATTTATTTCACTGTACAGGATTATAGAGGCGATCGCAGTGATCAGAGAAGGGCTCATTCAGCCCATCAGGCGATTGTTTAAGCATGTATGGGTTAGAAAACGGCTAATTTTAACATAAAATGTTGCGCAATGCACCTTTAAGCCAGTTATTTATATATTTTGTTGTAGTGTCTCAGTAGGAAAGATCAGTTTACATTTCCATACATTAATTGTGCCATTAATTGTAATAATCCAGTGAAATTTTTGAATGCACAAGGATTCTGACAACAGCCAATGCTCCACACGGAGGTCGGATCTCACCATCAGAGTGCATCTGAAATTATATGAAGAAACAGAAAAAACAGAGACTAAGACCAAAAGAACTGCGGCAACGTCTCGAAGGTAGTGCCTGCCTGCCTGCCTGCAAAGCTACAGTACTGTGAAAAAGTTTAAGGCACTCGTGTAAAAAATGCAGTAAATGAGAATGTTTTCAAAAATAATGTCATAATCAATTCACTTTTATTAGTTAACTATTATTAACTGTTATTAACTTTTAACAGTTAACTAAATCAAATCAATAGGTGTTTAGTACCCTTTACGTTTAAAACAGCTTTTGTCCAGGTATTGCACATAGTTTTTAGTTATGCAGGTTTTTTCAAGCGTCTTTGAAAACGTTGCCGCAGTTCTTCTGGTCTTAGTCTCTGTTTTTTCTGTTTCTTCATATAATTTCAGATGCACTCGATGATGGTGAGATCCGACCTCCGTGTGGAGCATTGGCTGTTGTCAGAATCCTTGTGCATTCAAAAATTTCACTGGATTATTACAATTAATGGCAAAATTAATGTCTGGAAATGTAAACTGACGTGTATATATGTGTGTGTGTATATATATATATACACACACACATTATATTAGGGGTGTAACGGTTCACAAAATTCATGGTTCGGTTCGATACGATACACTTGCGTCACGGTTCGGTATGTTTCAAATAGGCCTACAGCAAAAAGAAAGAAATGGCAGAGAAATTTCCTTTGATTTAATTTTTTTTATTATTTTTTTATTAAAACTAACATCATAAAGTATGATATTTTTTTAACTTTGAGCAATGATGGAGCTATACTTTTCTTAGGAGCATATAAAACAAAACAGATCCTTGGACAAAATGAAATGTAATATTCTAGTAGTTATAAAGATTTATTTTAGTTTAGATCAACATTTGAGGGCAGCAAATGTATTCATAATGTCAAAATACAACAGACGTGATGTTACTTGAAAGCATTATAGCCTACTATTCCTGCCAAACTTACAGATAGTAGTGTTACAGTAAATCCTTGGTGATGTTGCTGATCTGTGGACACTGGATAGTTCATTCATGGAACAATGTTTCTTCTTGGTTTCCACGTCAGCGCTGTTTGATCCGTTAATAATGGAGAAATGTGAATGTTTTCTCACTAGATCTCGCAGCGATGTTATTCGCTGTTATAGTGTTATAGTGGCGAATTCAAATCATGTTTTCTTTACTGGATTTGGCTGTGTAGTATCAGTGCACACAATAACGAGTAGCTCAGTTTCGTTCCGCTTAACGTTTGCCATTTGATGTTGGGCAATGTTGTGGTCACGCCAACGTCTCTTACATTATGAAGGCGCTTGACACGCGCGACGCGCCTACATTTGAATAACGAAATGTTGGTCGGCAGAAAAAATGATCCGATTTATTTATTTATTTATTTATTTATTTATTTATTTATTTATATTTATTTATTTATTTATTTATTTATTTATTTATTTATTTATTTATTTATTTATTTATTTATTTATTTATTTATTTATTTATTTATGATGGGGATGGCCTGTTCACGGCCATTCGCATATTGCCTTGGCAACAAAAAAATTCACAATATAACTCAATTCACAGTTTTATGTGAAGGATGATTTTCAGATCATTGTGAAAAAAAAACCCTTGGCAACAACATCAATTAGTCAAAAGTCTTGTGGACGCATATTTAGTATTTGTTTTGTGGCCTTATTTCAGAAACTTTCATTTTTTGTTTTTTCAATAACCACGCATAAACATTATTCTCTCAAAAATACAAACATGTTCATACATGTTGCTCACATATTATGGTTGCCCTGTTTGTGCTAAATATAGTGTAATTTCACCTGTGCCATTAATATGTTTATAAGCAACTGAAAAAAGAACAGATGTCAGGGCATGTCAGAACATCTCAAGGACCCCAAATACACCTTGGTCCCGGGTTAAACACTTTAAACATTTTTTTTTTTGGCTAGTTTCACTCCTTAATATACATTATTTATTTATTTGAGTCTGGATTTGAATAATTGCATTGCAAGCTGATTTAAGGTGTGACCCTAAATTTTCTGCTTGCGCTCCTGAAAATTTTCAGTCAAGGGCAACAGCGTTCCTAGTAAAAAAAAGTTATTCTGGAGCCCTTCTTGAGATGACTACAGCAATGCAATAAAGAACTTCTGCGTTAAAGATACCTCAACGTTTCCTAGTCTGTTGCTTCTCTACTGTGGAAGAAAAAGTTCACTACAAGTACATATTTACATATTCTATTGAAACACCACTCTCAACAGCGAGGATGGAATTGGATGTTACGCAAGCTCTCAGATTGTGTTTCCAGAGGATTTTAGCATGGCTTATTTTGCAAACATGACTTGTCAATTTCTTTAAAGGTGCATTGCGCAAGATTTCATGTTAAAAATAGCCGTTTTCTGAACCCATACATGCTGAAACAATCGCCTGGTGGGCTGAATGAGCCCTTCTCTGATCACTGAGATCGCCTCTATAATCCTGTACAGTAAAATAAATAAGAGGGATTCGGGCTCGAATCTGAGACTGGGCGTGACGTCATGCGCGTTCACGCTCGCCTGGCTATGTGCCTGCCTATGTCTGCAGGTTAGTGTATTCGCCGCCGTTCTCCGTATCAGAGAAGACAACTCGAGCGACGCAACTTTAGTCAACTTTCCCAAAAGTAGAAGATGGATTCAAAGGGGCTGTTTAGCCTACATCTGGTCACTTCATGCGTTTTCTGTGATCGGATAACTTATTCGATCGTGAAAAGACCAGGTTGAATCCAGACGGATTTGAATCCGACAGCTCAAACCATTGAGGACGTGGTCTGGGCTGTATTCCAGACGAAACTGGACAAGTGTAAATGCATCTGGTTGTTGAAAACAGGCTATGTCATGTTGTTTTAGTCATATATGCTGACGACGTGCCTCACCTCAGAAGAGCAGGCGAGTGTTTTCATCAAACCAGCGCGCCGCAATCTATCGCAAATGAAAGTGAAAGTAAGACACATACGATTAACTCTAAGTTACCTTCTACCTCCACTATCTTCATTAAAAGTAGCCTTACGAAATGAAATGAACTGATCTCATACCAGGGCTTTTGCCGCTCTCTCTTATTGCTGTCTTTGCTGATTTTGAAATAGCCGAAGCCGATGATTTATAAAATGCAGCTCATCTGTTGCTTTCGGTGACGTGCACTTCATGAAATCTGTATATAACGCGGGAATTGAATATCAGATTAATATCCGTTTTGCAAAAACACATTTATGTGACCAGGTGTAATGGAATCGTTTTGATAAATCAAATATATCTGAGAAAACACATTGTGGCCAGGTGTAAAAACAGCCCCAAAGAGACCGGCTTGTAGTTCATTAGGCAAACCCCAACGCAAACTCCACGTAAGACAAAGAAAATACAACTTCTGTCTGTCCAGTGCCAGGCGTCGGTATAAGACGAGAGTCAACATCGGGAAGCTTTCAACAAACGGAGAGATGTCGGGCGGTCTGCTCTAGGGCTCAAACGTGTTCATGAACGTGTTTCCATAATAATACAATCATAAGTGGATACAGTAAGCACATAAAACAGTTCAACATGGAGATCGATGGAAACAAAAGCCGAAGTTTTCTACTACCCCTGTTTTCCCCTCACACACACATCCAACATAAGTGTGTAATTTACTCAAATGCCTTTCCTTTCATATATTTTAAATGACTTGCAGATTTATAACTGTATTACCTCATTATGACTGTAACATAAGATGTTTGCCTGATGCTCCTTTGGTTATGAACATCACGTGCAAACGTGCGTGTATGCGTGTATTCCGTGTATATGTCTATGGTGGTATTCCATGAGCGCGCACGCAGTTTCGTTTGTCGCCAGAGGGGGCGTAGTTCTGCAAAAACTCAGAGACTTGCGTTATGCTCCTTTAATGGTTTCTTTATAGCGCAAGCCAAAATGAGTCCACACTTCAGCTCTGTTCACTGCGGCAGGAGCTGGAATAATTCAGCCCGTTCTCATCCCAAAGCGCCATATACAAACGCTTTTGCAAAAGCGTAAATATACAACGCACAGGGTACCCTTTAGCGCCAAATGAGACGTAAAATAAAGCGGGCAGAAGGCGCCTCCTAGTGGCCTAACCCTACCCCAACCCCATACCTAAACTTAACCGTCTCATTTGCCGCTAAAGGGTACCCTGTGCGTTGTATATTTACGCTTTTGCAAAAGTGTCAAAATATGGCGCCTTGGGATGAGAATGCGTTGAATAATTATATCATCTCGTTAGCTGGGTCTGCTTATGCTAGTGATGCACTTTTGTGCTTTTCCATGTCAGTTAACATTCTGAGATAACACTGCCATGTAGCGGTCAGGTTTAAACCAAACATAAAGCCACTGACACAAATCTTGGATGTAAACAAATAAATAAATGTAAACAAATAAATATTGATACAATTTTTTTTGAGAATTGATACAGTATCGCCAAATATAATATTGCAATATTAATGTGTATCAATATTTTCTTACATTACCCCAGATGTGTTAAAGAATTTGTAAATGCCTTAGTGGAAGCGTGGGGTGGTAACATCTAACAGCAAGAGTTGGTAAATCTTGTGCAGGCCATGAGGATGAGATGCACTGTAGTAATTTAAACAGCTGGCAGCCACACCAGATACAGACTGTTACTTTTGAAAGTGGGAGGATGTTTCCATTTTTTGGGAAGTTTAAAAAAAAAAAAAAAAAAAAAAAAAAATCCAACCTTTCCATTCTCAGCAGGTGACTTTTTCTTCTTCTTTTTCTTTGATTTTTCATTCTGCAATAAAGAACATTAAACAGAAAACAGATTTGAAAAATGAAAAGAATCAATATAAAGTTAAAATGCACTCAAATGATCTCAACAGAGTATTTCACAAAACTTTCACAAAAAAAGTCACGAGTTGTACGTTTTACATATGTGGATGATGCTAATGTAGCAAGGTTCTACACACCTTCACAGCATCTTTCCCCATTGGAGCTCCTTGTTGTCGGTCATTTATTCCCCTGCGGGCTCCTCATCTGACGGACATACATCCACATCAGCCTCACCTATCTGACACACACAGACACCATTACACCATTAAAGACTTTGTATCTGACGTGACAGCATCATCATGATTCATGACACTAACACACAGCATTATTAATATTCAATCTATGGGCAGCAGAGATGATAGCAGTATGACAGGCTGTTTTAAGTAGTTTCATTTGGAGAATAGCATTTGTGAAACTGTTGCATCATTTTTACCTATACTTGGCAGTACATATATATATCGGCTCTGTGCAATGAATACATGCATACAATACAGTTTTGTATGTGAGACAGCCACTTGTTTGTGTGAAGTGAGAGATTGTTGTATGCTTGTTTGTGTGAGGTTAATTTAGGGCTGCAGTCAAAGTGATGGCAAAAGCCGGGGTATATGCATTTTAAATATATGATTGTTTCATGGTGATGTACGCTCTGTGATCAGAGCGGCTCGAATTGGTTTAAATTTCACAGTAAATGCTGCTCATCTCAGTAAGCTGAGTTTGAGTAACTTATCTTTCCAAACTTGTAATGAGAAGCAACTACAAACCTGTTGACAATAAAAGAAAACTTTTAGTTTTTTTTACTCCAAACTCACATCGTCAGTCAAGTGTTTGAAATAACTTCTTTTGTGATCTGACGTGGCTTGATCACAGAATGAGGCAGAAATTATATTTAAAGGCCCACTGAAGTGCCTTGGAACGTGCAGCCTTGTATGATGCGTTGACGTAATTTTCACTGAAACAGGAAGTTAAGGCAGGACATTGAATGCCTCCTCCCCTTTTTCAAGTAGCCAATAGCATTTATGGAAGTGAAAGATGATACGTTGGATTCAATAGTAGAGGTGTAAATAAATTCAAGCTATGTCATTCTTAACCAACATACAGTTGGAAAATGGAATAAAACTCAAGCATTTGAGCAACCGAACACACATCTCCAACCCATATTGCTCCATGACATGTCAACACCACTTTAGATTCTAGAAAGAGCATTTGATTGGACAGAAGATGTGATGTCAAAAATCTGTGATGCATTTCTAGGATTACAAATTTATTTAAATGTTTCATTTAGAATTCCTATACTATAGTATATAGAAGTGTATTAGTGTGTTTTTTTTTAACTAAGGTAAATGCCACAAACCTGTCCTGATCTTTCTATTGCAAGTTAAAATGATATCATCACCTTGAGTTTATAAGTCTCAGTATGAAAAAGCCATGCCTTTCCTGTTCTCATGTCTCACTGGGTTTCACGTTTGTATTTATTTATATAGCACATTTAAAAACAGCAAACAGGGCTGACCAAAGTGCTGAACAATAGACAAGATAAATAAGGACAAACTAGTGCTGGGCGTGTTTGACCAAAAATGTATATCACGTTTGTTTGTTCGTTTTTCAAAATTAAGCCAGTTTCCCGGTTTAATTTTTTTTTTTTTTTATGCATAATCAGTGGTTCAAAGCATTTTCTACTGGTTGAGAGGAATTAATGCAATATATTTACTTATGATGGTCTATTTTTCTGTCAATAGAGAATGAGCGCATGGACAGCAATCTCTAAGATTTTCTCAGAGAGAGAGGATTTGATCTTCGAAGAGAAGACGTAGCTGGAAAAAAAAACAAGAACTAATCACTGCATTTATTTGGTTTTCAAATTTGAGGTTCTGATTCCAGAGTACACTAGGGCTGGGCGATATGTCAAAAATATTTTATCGATAATCGCCTTAAAAATATCGCGATATCCGATAATATCGTCTACCCAAGCCCCGCCGCCCAACACGCCTCGCCGTGTTATAGGCCATATCATATGGCCCATATGTCATGTTATTTTAGTCAGATATGACGGCGCGACTGCACACAAATCACCTCAGATAAGCAGCTGAGCGTCTAAGCCAACGCGCCGCAATCGCAAATGAAAGTGAAAGTAAGTCGCAGAATCTTAAATCTTCATTAAAAGTAAAGAAACGAAATGATCTGACCACCAGGCAGTTGGCGCTCTCTCTTATTGCCGTCTTTGGTGATTTTGCTGATGATGATGATCAATAAAATGCAGCGCATCTGTTGCTTTCGGTGACGTGCACTTCATTAAATCTGTATATTGCGCGGGAATTGAAGATCGGATTTAGGCTATCCGTTTTGCAGAAACACATTTATGTGACCAGGTGTAATGGAATCGTTTTGATAAATCAGAGTTCAGATAAATCAGCTATCCGATCTGAGAAAACGCATGAAGTGGCAGGTGTAAACAGCCCCGTTGAGTCTGGCTGCACTTTATCTAATGATAGCCAGGAATTCAGCTAGTTTAATTTAATGATTGGCACGTTAAAGGTTTTACTTCGCTTAGTTTGAGCTTGAACGAGCATAAATCATTAGCTTTGTGTGGTTAGCTAAAAATTTCCACACTGTTCTTATCACATCGCCTATTTGAAACGAATTTCGTTTTGCGAGGAGAAATGATATATAATATAATTCATATATATATAATGTATAATTCAATATATAATATAGCTTACAATATTGAATAGACAACAGAACAGAACCGAATTTGATGATTGTAAGAACAGTGAATGCGTGTTGATGTCAAGGTGACAGGTGCTTATTTGTTTTAAGGTCCGGTCTCTTTCTTTTCTTTTCTTTTAGCGTTATCGACTGATTTAATGATAGCCTAAGTTAATTTCCTAATTATAACGTGCGCTTTTTTTAAAACTTGTATTCAAACTATAATATATTTGTTATTTTATTTGTCTAAAATTAGGTTTTAAAACCAATTGTTTTGTTCTGCATGAGCAAAAACTTAAGCCGCTCAATAAAAATTACTGCTTTATTTATTTAGAAACATAAGTTACTAATAATTAGGCTATATATTTGGGTATTTTATTTATGTATTTTTGTTCATGTTTTAATCTAAAGCAAAGTATAACGCTCGATATCTGTAACCGACCTCCCAACATTACAAACTCTGAACGCGTGCATGAGATATTCAAAGCAACGCAATTTCTTCATCCGTTTGCAATATAACGAAATTTTAATTTTAATTACAATGGTCATGTTTTTATTTTTTTAGAAGGCCTGTTTATTATGTGCAACATTTAAATTAATATTCAGAAACGGGTAAAGTTACTTTTCTGATTAACTTTTATACTAAACCAAAATAAAATATTGGAGATGTCTGCTATTCTGAATTAACAGGATTATTTTTTTTCGTCTGTAGAACGAAAATATAAAAATCAAGAACTCCAGGAAAAAATGTTTAGCAGAATTACGAAAGTGATAAATGATCTTTGACAGGTAACGCATCTCAAAGTCGCATGCTGAGTCCAACACAGACTCGTGTTGCAGTTGGAGCAGTCAGCGCCGAACAACAGGCACACAATATTAAGTTTAGGCATAGGCTGTAAAAGTTCAGCGAGAGATTTTCTTTATCCTTTGTTCTTTTATCAACTTCAAATATTGGCACCGAGTACAGGCTGCAATGCACGGATTCAATAGACACAGGCCTGCTTACCGACTCTGTTTACAGGTCGGGGATATTTCGAACTTGAAAAAGATGTGTAATGACGTCTTTCCATGGTCTGAAACAATTCTTCTGATGTTTAATCATGTTTATTATTTCATTCTATAAATTAACAAGAAGTATATGTGTGTGATATTGTATGCACATTTGTCCGTGCACGAGAAGCGGCTGTGTGCTGCTCAGTAAACAGCGCTCATGCAGAAGTGTTCTCTCGCGTCTTGTGCTTAAAGAATGCTATCAAGAAGAATCGATTTTCTATTCCTAACCCTACTAGCCTACAGAAAATATTTAAATCATGCTATTGCATGTAAATAAATATGTGTATAACTATAGGGCTATGTGAAATATGTTTGTCTTTTTTTATTTTTTTATTGACGATTATCGTCTGGAAACAGACTTCGATATCGATATCGCGATACTTGCGAGACATCGTCGATATACGATAATATCGTCATATCGCCCAGCCCTAGAGTACACCTAAATTCTTAATGCAGGATGAAGTTAGATAATCCATAATCCAGATCAATGTTACTGCTATTATGGTTGGCATTGGGGCCAAAGACTATGACCTTGGTTTTGGATTCATTAAAAATAAGAAATTGTTAAGAAAACCACATTTTTACTTCCTCTAGGAATGCAAAAAGAGATTTCAAAGCAGTATCCTTGTTGCATTTCAGAGCCAAAAAATGTATCATCTGCATAGCAGTGAAATGATACACCATGCTTTCTAAAAAATGAAGCCCAGAGGAAGTAATTATATTGAACAAAGAAACGGGTACGAGATAGACCCATGTGGCACTCCAAGAAGAGTTGGACTAGCGAGGAGTAAAAATTACCCAGTTTGACAGAGAAACTTCTATTTGTTCGAGACAATCTAAACCAACTGAGTACAGTTCCCTGGGATGCCCACAAAATATTCTAGTCAAGATAAGAGTATTATGGTCAACTGTATCAAAGGTCGAGGTCAAGTATAACAATATCAAGGATCACAGAGTCACCAGTGTCAGTCACGAACAGTATATCATTAGAAACCATTAATAATAATTAATAATTCATTACATTTATATAGCGCTTTCTAGACACTCAAAGCGCTTTACATAGAAGGGGGAATCTCCTCAACCACCACCAATGTGCAGCATCCACTTGGATGATGCGACGACAGCCATATTGCGCCAGAACGCTCACCACACACCAGCTTACTGGTGGAGAGGAGACAGGGATGAAGCCAATCAGTATATGGGGATGATCAGGTGGCCATGACTACAGCGGCCAAGGGGCAAATTTGGTAGGGTGTAACCCCGCATCCTGGCCAAATTTGCCCCTTGGCCGCTGTCCATCATAGATTTTTTTTTTGTGACCACAGAGAGTCTCAGGGCCTCGGTTTAACGTCTGATCCGAAGGACTGTGCTATTTTTGACAGTTTAGTGTCCCCATCACTATACTGGGGTGTTAGGACCCACACAGACCACAGGGATTGCACCCCCTGCTGGCCTCTCTAACACCTCTTCCAGCAGCAACCTGGTTTTCTTAGAAGGTCTCCCGTCCAGGTACTCAACCAGGCTCAGCCCTGCTTAGCTTCAGTGGGCAACCAGTCTTGGGCTACAGGGTGATATGGCTGCTGGCCAGAATCAGGACTCAGTGCTGTGCAGAGTTCTAATAGATCAGACTCAGTGCTGTGCAGAGGCTTAAAAACCAGAATTCATTTCGAGCTAAGAAAAAACTTCAGTGGATTCAGAACAGTTTTCTCCAATGTTTTTGTAATAAAAGGAAGGGTCAAAATAGAAAAAAATATTAAAATCCCTATCATCAAGTTAAGGTTTCTTGAAAAGAGGTGTAACAGTCCCTTGTTTTAGTTTATCAGGGATAGTCCCTGTGCTCAAGCATTTGTTCAGAGAGACCCAAACATGTTCCAACCAAATCAAAAGTTTGTTTGATTTGAAGAGAAAGAACATCAAGAGAGCAGAAGGAAGGTTTTAAATGATCAACAAATTCTGACAGAAAAGAAACTGGTTCAAAGACACTCCATATGGCTGAAGAACAACTAAGTTCAGGTGAGACATTAGCAGATGGTTGCAACTGAGATCTTAGAGAGGTGATCTCACAGAAAAACCTTGAGAAACCTTCACATAATGATACTGAGGGATTTGAAATCACATTTATAGGGGGATTTAGGGCAGAAATTTTTTAACACAAAAAATAAGGCTTTTGAACTATGATGTTTTTTCCTGCTGGAATCAACTCAGCAAAGGACTCAAATCCCCTTAATCCAAGTTTCTGTGATACACATAAAATCCAACGCGTGGGTAGTAAAAAAATCATATAAAAATATAGCTGCGAGCAGTCATAGCGCGGCCCAAGCCGGTGGCACCCAACCCCGGTGCCTAACACCGGGATGGCGGTACCCGTCGGCTTTTGCCCTCCATCGCTGCTCGCAGTATATTTATATATATATATATATATATATATATATATATATATATATATATATATATATATATATATATATATATATATATATATATATATATATATATATATATATATATATATATATATATATATATATATATATAAAGCCGGTGGCACCGCCACCTTGGTGCCTTTAGGGTTACTTCCTGCACGACGTGCAAAAACGTAACCCCTGCTTTGGAATACATACTAGTATGTATTCCACAATTGGAATACATACTAACATACTAGTCAGAACTGAATAGTTGATATCTGAATGACAGATCACCATAGAAGTCAATGGAAAAAATGTGACTAGTAACAAAAGAATAGTTACTAGTCACCATTGAAATAAGTACTAGTGTCTAATGAATAAGTACTAGTATCTATTTAATAGGTACTAGTATCTAATGAATAAGTACTAGTAACTAATTAATAAGCATTGGTATGTAATGAATAAGGACTAGCATCTAATGAATAAGTACTAGTATCTAATAAATAAGGACTAGTGTCTAATGAATAAGTACTAGTATCTTTAAAAGGTACTAGTACCTAAAGAATAAACACTAGTATCTAAGAAAAGGCACTAGTATCTAAAGAATAAGCACTAGTAGCTAATGAATAAGTACTAGTACTTAATGGAATAGATACTAGTATCTAAAAATAAGTACTAGTAGCATGAAAATAGAGACTAGTAGGTTAAAATGATTAAATGTTAAAACGGCTTGCCATACTCTATCTGTCGTTTCGACTAGTCACAATTACGTTACAGATATCTTAAATGATAATACAAACTATCCAAAATGTAATTACGACTAGAAAGACGTTGTTGATATCTACAATGTTAATTACGAATAGTCAAACTTAGCTTTTAAATGTTAAAAGGGCTTGCCATACAGAAGTGTAGGCTCAGAGAGACACTCAACATTTTCAAACCAAAATATCTGACTTTCTGTGGGTCCTAGCTCATGAGTGTAAATTAGAAAGTTGTCCGGCTTGAGGAGAATATATGAATATATGAAACGATGAGATCAACATGTGTACTGAGTTTCATATTATTACATGCAAGCGTGTTTGATTTATGGACCAAGTTTTTGGACCCCGTTCCAGGGGGCGCTGTCTAGCCCCCTTGCCACACCCGGGTACCATCTTCAGCCCGGCTCTGATGGCTGTGGGATCTGACCTGTGTGCAAAGTTTCAAGAGTTTTCAAACCCATTAAGGGCCCCAAAAGCCGCTAAGAGACTCAAAATCATCAAAAAAAGGAATGTTAAAGTTTGATGCGTTGCTATGGCAACATTATCTTAGATATTGAATAATGCTTTCACAGCTCTTCATCTGGCGTGTGTTTACATTATACAGATGAAGTTTGAAGCAAATCGGGTAAAAGTAAGAGTGTGATTTCAAAGCATTTTGAAAGTGAAACACTTTCTGCTGCCAGTTGGTGGCGCTATATATTTGGCTGCGTTTACACTTGGCATTAATATGCGACCTGTATCCGGATGTTGTCCACATACACATTGAAAAGACAAGTGTAAACGCGCTTCTGATCGGAATGTTATCCGATCGGCGGTGTCCAGGTTCGGAGGTAGTCGAGGACGCTTTGTGATCGGATCTCAGTGTAATGTAAACGCAATCCAGCCATCGTGTCTGCATCTCACAGGTGGACGTGACTCAAATCCCACCCAGTCTCCCCGTGGCTGTGAGAAAAATAATGGCCAGAACGCAGTTTAGACAAGAAATAAAAACTGATTCTGAATCTTACAATAAACGTTTATCTTTAAAACAGTTAATTTAGGCTTACATGATACTATGTGTGTCATTTTTCATTTTAATTGTGCAACATTATCTGAACGAGGCGATCGCTGTACATTCACAGTCAGTCATGAGATCTTAAATAAGAGCTGCATGCTGCTTTGCCAGAGGAATAATCGCAATCTGATTTTTTAAATGTTGAAATGTTTTTCTATCTGAAATGTCTTTGCATGTTAACCAATCTCCCATTTCTGTCAATATAGTCATTGCAATGGTGATAACCTTAAAACCAGATGATCGATGATATGACTTGTTTTATGATCAACCCAGTTATTTTTGTATGATCAACTCTGGAAGTATAACTTCGTTAACATTTTTTTTTATCTAATTACTGGAGATTGCAAAGCGAATGAGTGAAAGCAACTGGGACATTGTTTTATTTGCATCATTTTTACTCTTAATCTGGTGTCGTGCAACATATCTAATTTAAATATTATGCAGGAAACAGAAATCCGCTCTTCTATCCAGATACAGAGGCTACTTAATGTGACCAAATGTAAACTCACCATGTCCTGATTGGCTAATGATCCGATCTGCTTGATCAGATCACGGTGATCGCATGTTAATGCCAAGTGTAAACGCAGCCTTTGACTCACAATAGTCACATCCATGTGATCGGCCTCTTACAACGAACACACTGCTGAAGTTTCATCAAGATCAGTTAATGTATGCAGAAGTTTTAACACACTTCCTTTTTGATTTATTTACTTACTTTTTTGATTTATGGACCAAGTTAATTTAATTAATACACTAATTATATAAAACTATTGTCAATGCACTACAATTAAACAGGTTATATGCCTTTACTTATAAAAAAATAAAAATAAAAACTTATTTAAAAAATACCAGGCTTAAGAAATGTATTTACTTTAGCAGGCCAGACACACAGTGAAATGATTAAGCCCCCTCCCCCTACACACACACACACACACACACACACACACACAACACACAGGCAAAAACAGGCAAAGAGACAGACCAAGGCTTAGAGAGAGCATGATCATATTCAAACTACAATATCTGACTTTCTGTGGGTTTGAGCTTATTATTGTTAATTAGAAAGTTGTTTGGCTTGAATAGAACAATATACACGGCAAGTTTTGTAACTGTCAGTAAAACTAACCAAGTTATAACACACTTTATGTGTCCTTTTTTAGTCAAAAAAATCCGCCACGGCCAAACCGTTCGAGATATCACAAATCCGTCCGGAATTTAGCATCCTCAATGTCTTGACTTCATGCACACCGAGTTTGGTGGTGATTGGTAACAGCATGGGTTGTAATTTGATGTTTTTCTAGGACATTTATTAAAAAAAAAAACATAATTCCCGACTTCCGTTTGAACTGTCGTAAAACTTAGAGCACGAAGTTGTTTGGCCTGATGTGATCTATGAGTGTACCGAGTTTCATATTAATCCATGCACGTGTGTTTGATTTATGGACAAATGTTCGAATCCCTAAAAGAATGCATCCTAAAAGAATGGTAAAGTTTGATGCGTCGCCACGGCAACAGTTTCAAAGATATCAAGAATCCATTCATAGGTCTTCATCTGCCGTGTATTTACATTATACAGATGAAGTTTGAAGCAAATCGGGTAAAAATAAGAGGGTGATTTCAAAGCATTTTGAAAGTGACACACTTCCTGCTGCCAGTTGGTGGCGCTATAACTTTGACTCACAATAGTCACATCCATGTGATCGTCCTCTTACAGCGAACGCACTGCTGAAGTTTCATCCAGATCAGTTAATGTATGCTGAAGTTATGACACACTTCCTGTTTCACGTTTCTCGCCATAGTTTCGTTTCCTCGCCACGGCCAAACCGTTCGAGATATCAAAAATCCCCACGCAAACTTTCATCCTCAATGTCTTGACTTCACGCTGACCGAGTTTCGTCGAATTTGGATCAGAGCTCTAGGAGGAGTATTTAAAAGTTCATTGCGTGTGTTTTACAAAAAAACCTCAATAGCCGACTTCCTGTTGGGCTGGGGTAAAGTAAAACGCGAGGTATAGATGAAATTCTGCTATCGACATGTGTACCGAGTTTCATATTATTACATGCAAGTGTGTTTGAGTTATGGACCAGGTGTTCGGACCCCATTCCAGGGGGCGCTGACGAGCCGCCCTGCCACGCCCGGGTACCAGCTTCAGTCCGGCTCTGATGGCCGCGGGTTCTGACCCGTGTGCAAAGTTTCAAGAGTTTTCGAGCATGTTAAGGGCCCCAAAAGTGCCCGAATAGCCGCTAGAAAAAAAAAAAAAAAAAAAAAAAATCTGAAGGAAAACAATAGGGCTCTGCGCCCTTTCAGGGCTTGGGCCCTGAGTGAACGTCTTATTGACTAGTGACCGAGCATTAATCAGAGCCATCCTGGAAGGTGATACCCGAGTCAGAGATCGTGGGAGAGAAGACTATTCAAAGAGCGAAGATTCTCTAGAGAGCTCCACCGCGCATGAACATGGATAAGGAGGGTATAACAGGGGATTGTCGAGAATCGGGAGAACGGTCCGAAGCCAACGAACAGGTGGGATCGAGCAAACGCCAACCAGCACATCGGCCAACGCCTACATTCCACGTCGTCATGGAGATGAAGCTGGACGCACTGGAGTGGCCGGCGAGTAGAGTAATTTTCAGTTTGACAGCAAGCTCCTGCAGCACTTTCTGCGAGGAAACTCCATGAGGCCAACTGCACAGATATTCTGGAATATCCCAAGTACAGTTATTATATGTGGCCACAAAAGAGCCTCGAATATCCAGAAGTAACTGGTAATCATAGACCAGAAGCGAGTAGCAGTTTGATGCAGATAAAAACACAAATATAGATTTAGATTTCCCATACTATAGTATATAGAAGTTTATTAGTGTGAATTTTTTTAACTAAGGTAAATGTCAAACCTGTCCTGATCTTTCTATTGCAAGTTAACCTTTTTTTTCCTAAAATGTTCCAGTTTGACATCTTAATTTAAAAAAAGATATCTTAAAAGTGATAAAAGATAAGATACTTTCTGTAAATTTGAGAAATATTAAGGATGACCCAAAGACAAGGATGCAAACACATCCCTGTCTTTGTCCCTGTGCAAACACATTTGCCCCGCGGAAGATATCCAGAAACTTACATTGCCACTAACCCCTGCCATCCCCGGTCCACCCCTAGGCAAATATAGTAAATATGTTTCAGCCTTTAAATCAGTTTTCACAAAAAAAAAAAAAAAGGTTTTATAAAAAGACAAACCTCGCATACTTCAGTGAGGTTCATTAATGCACATTGGCTTATCTTTTATTATTAATAGTAAAATTCGGTTAAATTTTCCTGTGGTGTCTGTCGTTGCTAAGAAACCATGCACTGCGCTCTCCACAACGACAAAGAAGATTTAGTAGCTAAGAGATTTTCACCACTGAAAACTGCAAAATTAATTTACGGAGAAGAGAAAAACACAGATAGTGTTTGGGCGAGAGAGATATGAAGCCCCGTTCACACGCTACACGCGATGCGAATACCATTCATCATCAATGGTGAGCGGGCGACTTCGGCGACAGCGACCAGTGGGGCGTGTCCAGCGACGCGACAAAGTTGAGAAAAGTTTAACTTTATGCAAATGAAAGGGCGATTTTCAGAGCGATAACCAATAGGAGTGAAGTCAGTGTAGCGCGTCACTCTTCAGTGCCGAGTCTGACCGAGGCAAGTTGAACGAGAAGCTCATTTAGCAGTCAGAAACTGTCCTATAATGGATGATATATCTCTGTGTACATACAGTGGTATTCACCGTACTGACTCCGTGACTGAATGGTTTCAGGGAACCCAGATAGACTGGTATTTGCCCGTTTGCTGCAGTTAAATAGCCGCGATGGCAAAGAACACTCACTTTTTCTGGTTCATCTTTACTATTATGCATTTTTACGTACTGATTCCATTTATATTTAGACTTTTCCTTCCAAAAATATTTGTTTGTAGCGGCAATGAAATGCATTTTTTGTCTAGCATAGAGTAACTTCCGTGAATGTCACTCACAAACATTACTAGGCAACCAGTAACGCCCTCCAGCGCCAGCCACGGGCAACCTGCAGCGACAAAGTCACGTGTAGTGTGAACGGGGCTTGAGACCTGTAAGTGCGTCTCTGTCTTCATCATCACTCACGCCACCGGCCTCGCGCCATCCTCTTGCCACCACCCTCACGGCCAACTAACTAGACATTTTGTGTGAAATGAATTTCAAACTCTGGTGGCAGCTAACGTTAGCCTTGTTGACGAAAAGAATGATTTCTCTATATGTGCGCAGTTTCCGGATTAGTGGGTGTGACTTGCAGAGCTGTGCAAAGGGATGCATTGTGGAGTTGTTGTCTACATACAAATGCACCCTTCTGTCTTTTCTCGTAAGAGGGCACCAAATTCAAAAATTATTTTACATTTCGACTACATATCATGATCCACTTTCAATAAAGATTAATGTTGAAGTGGATGGAATGCTCCTTTAAGAGCACTGCAAGAGTGTCCAGAAACCAATGGGACTAATTTTGTTGAAATAGGACTTCTCCAAAAGGAAGTTGGAGGACATTGTATAAGAAGCCAATTGAGAAAAGATTTGGAGATTTGCAATGAAAGATTTCTCATTGGATTTTGGCAACAAACGGTTCTAAAGTGCATCTAAATGCTTTGCAAGGTGTGTGAGAGCGCGTGTTTTGTTTCTTTCTTTTTGTGTTTCTCTATGTATTTTCTTTTCTTTTTTCTTCTGAGTTTGTTTGTTTTACTTGGTATTTGTCTTGAGTGGTGTTTGTTTGTGCTGTCTGCTTTCTTGGAAAGCATTGCAGCTCAGGCAGGGACACTGGGATTGATGTTTTAACACGCCGTCAAGGAGTTAAGATCGTATCCGTGGCGAGTGTGGAGAATTGTTGTCTGGGTGTAGGAGAAATTGTTGGTCACCAAAACATTCTCTCTGCATCCAGAATGAATGGCACATAGAAAGAGCAAATGAGGTAGTTGCGAGAGGCATAATCATTGATAAAATACTTACACCTGTTCTACTGCTGTTGTTACCGTCAAATAAAATCACAATATCAAACATCCCTCCGTTTCTGATGATATTTTGAAACAAGCACTATCATCACGGTATGGGAAGTTGGTTTCACCGATTAAGAAGATCCAGATCGGATGCGATTCTCCTTTATTGAAACACATTATTTCATTCAGGAGATTTGCGTTCATGATCATCAAAGATGACGCGGAATTGGACTTGGCTCTAAATTGTCGTGTGGATAATTTTGAATATGTTGTGTTTGTAAGCACTGATAAAATGAAATGTTTTGATAAATCGGAATCATTCAATGAAGGTAGGTATACCTTAGAAACTGTTGCTGCAAACACTGGTTTGTTGAACAGTGATGTTGAAAACATGGGGGATGTGTCTGATATAGAACCAAAGAGTAGCCTGTTCAAAGTGCGAAACAAAACGGAAATATGTGGAAAAGATTTATTAGGTGTTTTAAAAAAGGTGAAGTCGTGGTTGAGGATCAGAAAGAGTCAGAAAGTGAAATGTCTGACTCGAGTACAGTGCTGTCACAGAATGAAGCTGCTGTAAGCAGAAGCTATGATGTTGATGACATAAAACGTTTCCTTAATACCACAAAAAAATAAAAGAGGTGTGGTTGTAAAGGATTATTTTCCTGACCTAACGCAGTTCTGACAAAACCAAAGGTATCCTGAATCAAAGGATGTCACTTTGATTCAGGAAACATAGTGACGTGAATAATGTAAATAATTGGATGAAGGAATGAGAAGGCTTATCTTTTTTCAGTCACAATACCACTTTAAGTGGAGGAGTAGCAATATTATTTACAAAAACTTTGAATCCAACTTCATATCAAGATAAAGAATTTTTGAAGGGTAGACTTTTAAAAGTGAGAGCAAAAGTTGAGAATTGTAATTTTGTTTTTATTGTGTGTATGTCCCCAACTCAACAATTGATAGGATGTTCCATTTTACAAGATGTTTCTAATGATGACTATTTATTTCTGGGAGGAGATTTTAATTGTACAGCGAGTAATTGTGACAGAAATCATATTGAACCCCATATGCCGTAAAGAAAGTGTCTCTTTCAAATAATAAATAAGAATGAGTTTAAGGTGCAAAATGCAAGTATCAAGTATCACTTATGTGTGTGTGTGAGGGGAAAACGGGGGTTGTAGAAAACTTTGGTTTTTGTTTCCATCTATCTCCGTGTTGAAATTGTTTTATGCGTTTACTGTATCAACTTATGATTGTATTATTATGGAAACACATTCATGAACAATATAAGTTATTACTTTGTATAGGATACTAATCCGATCTTCAATTCCGCGCTATATACAGATTTAATGAAGTGCACATCACCGAAAGCAACAGATATGAGCTGCATTTTATTAATCATCGGCTAATTTCAAAATCAGCAGAGACCGCAATAAAGCCCCTTTTCCACCAAAGCATTTTGAGAGCCGGTTCGAAGCCGGGTGCCAGCGCGTGAACCAGTTCTTTGTGTTTCGACAGCCAAAAAAACTGGCACCAACTCTTTGCTGGACTAGAACAGTTCTTTTACAACGTCATGCTTACGCTCGAGAGCTGGGGCGGGTTTAGATGTGTTCTAAACATCTTTTCTGACCATAATTTAGGATCGCAAAGCCAGGAGAAACACAATGGAGTCCACCTTTGTAATTGTTATGCTTGAAGTTGGCGCAAGCGTTTCTATTTTTTTATTGAAAACATTATAAGCAAAGAAGAAAACGGTCACAATATAGAACAAATAAATGGAAAGAAAAAAAGACACAAGACAAGGGTACATAACTTATCAGAAAAGATTACATATCAAACAAAAAGATATAAAGACTTGCATATTTCAATTGTTTTTAAAGCCTTCTTGGTCGGGTACGTAATATTCGTGTATGTAATTCAATTGTAATTCTTTATATCTGATAAGTTGGGATAGAGATAATCCCAAAGTAATGTTGTACTTGCAAGCGTTTCTAGCTAAGACGTATGGCGACGTACACAGTGACGTAACGACGTCGTTCCCTGGGCGCTCTAGTCAGTGGAAAAACAAACAGGTTCTGAACGGGTTCGCAAGTTGAACCAACTCCGAACCAACTTTGAACCAGCACCAGATCCGAACCAGTTCTTTTGTTGGTGGAAAAGGGGTCTAAGAGAGGGCGGCCCAGGTAAGATCATTTCATTTCTTTACTTTTAATGAAGATGGTAGTGTTAAGCGTCTGCGACTTACTTTCACTTTGATTTTTGCGATAGATTGCGGTGCGCTGGCTCGATGAATAGGCGCTCAGCTGCTCATCTGAGGTGATGCGCGTCGTCATATATGACTAAAATAACATGACATATAGCCTGATTTCAACAACCAGATGCATTTACACTTGTCCAGTTTCGTCTGGAATGCGGCCCAGACCACGTCCTCAAGTGGTTTGAGTGATCGGATTCAAATCCGTCTCGAATGCGTTTCGGAGGGCAACCTGGGGCCTCATTTATAAAACTTTGCATAGGATTTGCGTCAGAAGTGGCGTACGGATGAAACATAGGACGTGCGTACGCACAGAAATATTCGGATTTATAAAACCGTGCTCACACACATCCTACGTATTTTTCCCTTAATAAATCACAATCAATTCTAGATGTCAGCGCAGCTTTTGCGGCTTCATGTCACGCCCATAGTTGCCCATAAATAGTCCGTGAAACGCCCACAAATTTATATTCATCAATTGTGAAATCATGTTAAACACAGAGAGGAAATAAAAAAAAGTAACTTCACTCAATGTGAATTAGAAGTTATTGTTGGCGAGGTGGAAAAGAGGATAAAAATGTTTGGAGGGCACAGTGTGGGCATTACTAATGCCAAAAAGACACTTGAGTGGCAAAAGGTTGCAGACGCCGTAAATGCTGTAGCCTCACAACCTCGGACTGTGGCCGAAATAAAAAGAAATGATCAGACATCAAAGTCTGGAAAAAAAGCATCTAGTCATTAATTCATTTAGAGAGGTTGCCAAGGAGTTGGGTGAAATCAAGGCTGTCCTAACTGAAATAAACTGCACAATGAGGGAATTCTTGAATAAATAATATATTTTTTCCACACATTTTGTTGTGAAGATGATGCGTTCACTCCGAATCCTTCCATTTAATCACCACATCTTCTAAGAGTGCAATATCAGCCATTGTGCGTCATAACGCATTTTATTTCCATCCATTTAATTCTGCATCTGACAAGCTACAGATGTCGGTTATAATCTACTTGGAAATGGGAAATAGTTCAGCGCAAATGTAATTTCTTGCAGCTTTCTGAATGGTTGAGACATAAGTTATTTTATCAAAAATAAAACAAACTAAAGGTATATGCATGAATACCATGATTACGTAGCTGATGAAGACATTTTTTACTATGAAAACAACTTTCCCCAGTGGACATATAATACATCTATCTATTTATCGATCTATCTACATATCTCCTCTAATTATCTATCTATCTGACTGACTATCTAATTGCTATATCTGCTCCGTTAGACGGACACATCGGCGAGAATATCAGTTTTGTACATTATTTCGTTCTGTTTACCATCTTATTTATGAGGATGAATTGTATAACATGCCAATATTATTGCAGAACATTTCACTTTTCTTTTTGGAAATATCTGTTAATTTGCATTTCTGTTGCAGATCGATCAAACGGGTGTTCGTGTAGGCTGTTAATTGTAAGACCTGCTTTGTGAAGTCTTCGTGTTATTTATGAGAGGCAGTACTGCCATTTATTTTACACAACCGTCAACAGTTTCACATACTATTACTTTCACGTGTTTTTTCCAACTGCCGACCGTGTCGCCATTTCTCATTTCACCCGTTTGTTCGTACGCCTGGGTCAGAGCTTGCGTGAAGGACCGCACATTTTACCGTCAAGTTTGCTTTTTATAAATACCAATTATTGCGTAGAGAGCGGCGTACGCCTTCTTTTGTGCGTACTCAACGTTTATAAATGAGGTCCCTGGTCTTTTCACGATCGAATAGCTATCCGATCACAGAAAACGCATGATGTGACCAGGTGTAAACAGCCCCTTTGAATCCATCTTCTACTTTTGTGGAAAGTTGACTAAAGTTGTGTCGCTCGAGTTGTCTTCTCTGATACGGAGAATGGCGGCGAATACACAAACCTGCCAGACATAGCCAGGCGAGCATGAACCTGAACCTGAAATAAAACATGAACTGACGTCACGCCCAGTCTCAAATTCGAGCCTGAATCCCTCTTATTTTTTTCACTGAACAGGATTATAGAGGCGATCGCAGTGATCAGAGAAGGGCTCATTCAGCCCATCAGGCAATTGTTTAAGCATGCATGGGTTAGAAAACAGGTATTTTTAATATGAAATGTTGCGCAATGCACCTTTTAATGACGTGGAGGTTTTATCATGAGGATAAGAGGCAATATACTTGGGCACATACATGTGATAATGTTTTATCTCTGGCAAGATTGGACAAATTTTATGCGTTTAAACATACTGGTATTTTTTTAAATTGTTGTATTTTTCCTGTTGGTTTTTCAGATCATTGCATGGTGCAATGTTCTTTTATTTTGAATTCTGTCAAGCCAAAAAGTGCGTACTGGCATTTTAATCTAACGTTGTTTGATGATAAGGAATTTATACACACGTTTAAGTTGTTTTGGGCTAATTACAGAAGAACAAAAGATTCTTTTCAATCAGTTCAGAAATGGTGGGATTTTTTTAAAGTACAAAATTAAACAGTACTGTCAGCAGTATGCTCACAACAGCACCAAAGTTTTAAATCAGTCAATGAAAGACTTAGAGAATGACATAATTAAGATACCGGAATTGGCAGATTTAACGAAACAACAAAGTTATCTGAAAATTCTTTCTAAAAAACAATCAATTGGCGGAATTATTAGAGGTTGAAACACAGGGGGCTTTGGGCCGGTCAAGATTTATATGTCTAGAAAAATGGGCAAAAAAAGAACCATTCACGCTTTGCGATCTGAGGAAGGAAATCTGTTGTCCAATCCTGTAGTGATTAGAAGGAGGGCAATTGGTTTTTATGAGAAGTACAGAAGTGAAGTAGGATCAGACAATATCAGTGTAAGGACTTTTGCCAGGCGACTCAACCCTCCCCGGGACTTGAAAACACACACACCTCCAGTGAGTATCGGGTTACAAATGGTAAATGGACTGCATTTATATAGCGCTTTCATAGACCCAATGGCCACCAAAGCGTTTTACAATTTGCCTCACATTCACCCATTCACACACACATTCATACACCGACGGTGACGGCAGCCATGCAAGGCGCCATCCAGCTCGTCGGGAGCAGCTGGGGTTAGGTGTCTTGCTCATGGACACCTCGACACTTGGTCAGGTGGAACCGGGGATTGAACCACCAACCTTTCGGTTTGTAGACAACCTACATGAACCACTGAGCCACTGCCGCCCCACTGCCGTACAAGTGACATAGAATGTATCTGAGGAATGTGATTAAAGATATAAAACCATTAAGTATATTTTGTTAAATGTATGTGTGTTTTCCCCATGTCACAGTGAAATATCTTTGTTTGGTCGGGCATAAATAGACATTAGAAATACCTTCTTTATGCATTTTAAATACCTCTGTATTTTTCCTTTGACTTTCATTTGATGTTTTTGACACCTCTAGAATGCTCATGGAACGGGCTATCCGAATATGCACAGAGATATAAAGTAAAGTGTATTTTTAATATGTTTTACCGTCATCGAAGATTTAACTGTTGAACTGTATAAATCTCCTTGAACACACCCCTTTACCACGAGGGGTGCGTTCTCTCAAACAAAGGACAATAAACCGAGAGTTCCCGCGTGCGACTTCTCCACATGCCGATTGGCCCAGCCACAGGAAGAGGTTGGGAGTCTTCAAGCAGTATAAATGTGAGCTCCGCCCTTTGGACGCTCTCTTGCTGGAAACCTATTGTGTCAAGCAACATGTAACTCTCGTGATCTCCTCACGGAGATCAGATCCAAAACCTGGATCCCTTCTTTTTTGTTCGTCTAAAGTTTGTCTTTTCTTTAAGTTACTACCAAGTTCGCCTCCCAGGAAAGGAAGCGGACTTTGCCGAACTATTTCCTTGGGTAACGTCACCTCAAAGCCTCTCAAACACTCGCGCCGAATGCCACGTGACGCCCCGCGCCCACGGAACAAAGGAGCCACGCACACTCAGCTAAACCATACAGGCAAAAGATCCGCTGTCCTACTCGCGGCTAAACCACGCAGGCCGCTCAAGGAACGCAGCAACACATGAGAGAACCATTCCACATGGAAGTAAATTTGGGTTACCCTGTTTTCAGAGCATTAAGAATGTGTTTTCGTGGTGTTTCAGAAAGGTTGATGTTGAGGTGAAATTGTACCAACTCTGTCTCTCCTCTCTCTCTCTCTCCCAACTCATTTACACGTGTACCCATTGTCTAAAACACCTCGCGTCGTCTTAGTTTGTGTTTTAATGTCTGTAAATACATGCATCATTGTAACGTAGTAAATGCTTAAGTAGTTGCCTTATTAAATGAATTATTCATTTGGATTAAAATACTGCCTCTTTGCTCATTTTCCAAGTCCCTGAAATGTTGATAAAAAGCTACAAAGCTAATCAAAGATACCTTAAAGGGTATGTTTTTATAGAGCAGGAAAACTAATTCTTGTGGTCACAGAATTTGTTTTCACAAACTCTATAAGTTAATTGAGCTAATTAATTTTACTTGTCTTGTAAAACGTTGGTACGTGTAATTAATTACAATTAATTTGTGGTTAATTGCAGACACACATGCATGCATACAGGTAAAATTGACAAAGCCTCCCTCAATGGGAGATTTATTAACATGTAAGACTGGTCTGATCCAAATCTGTATGAATAATTATTAATCATCAATTATTAATTATGATATGCAAATTCCCCCTTGATCAGACCGCCTTGTGTCTTTACATCAAACTTTTACATGGTGCGATAGCAGTTAATGCTTTTATTTTAGTTTTAAATCCTGATGTTTATACAGAATGCCCTTTTTGTTCTAGTAGGGAGACTGTTTTTCATGCTTATATGGATTTTTTAGACTACAACGGTAATTCGTTTATTAGATAATTTATTTTATAGTTTTAATGAATCTTTTTCTATAGACATTTATTATTGATTTTAAATATATTAGAAGAAATAGGTTTATTTGTCAGTGTTTAAATTTTCTTATAGGTCAAGCGAAGTTGGCAATCTATATGAGCAGAAAAAAAAGATAGAAGGGGTGCTGATCAAGATATTAATATTCTGTTTTTAGCCACTGTTAAATCCAGAATACTTATTGATTTTCGTTTTTAGACTTCCATGGATGATGTTATTACATTTGAAATGAAATGATGCAAGAATGAGGCTTTGTGCTGGACAAATATTTTTTTCTTTGTTAGTGATGGACAAATATTTTTTCTCTTCGACTAATGTAGAAAAAGTTTTTTGTGTGGCATAAAAGGTTAGTGTAAAATAGTGAATGTTGATTTGTGAAAAATTGTAAATAAAGTATTTTTTTAAAATTCAAATTCTCCCGCTCTCTCTCTATGTCTCTCTCTCCCTCTTTCTCTCTCTCTCTCAATTCAATTCGATTCAATTCAATTGAGCTTTATTGGCATGACTGTGTCAAATAGCACAATATTGTCAAAGCAATAGTAATATACAAACATATGTAGATTAATAAAAGTGAGAAAAAAAAAAAAAAAAAAAACATGAAACTCAAAAAACTCTCTGTGTGTGTCTGTCTCTCTCTCTCTCTTTCTGAGCGGATGTTGGGAGTGAGTGTGGGCGGAGGCTGCGTGAGAGTGTGGTTCAGAAATGAGTAAGTTTTTTCCTGTCTTTTTCTTTCTTTTTTCTCTCGCTTTGTTTGAGTATAAAGTGCTGGTTTGGAAGGTTTTTTTTGGAGTTCGAGTTTTGTGTGTAGAAAGGAAAGTCTTTGTGTGAGGCTATAAGCTGAGACTGCCGCCTGCCAGCGCTTGCTGGCCAGGTGCATAACACCGGCAATGGCGGTACCGGCGGCATTAGACCGATTGGCGTTTGACAGAATATCACGCAGGCACGGAATTAAAATCGTGCCGGTAATGAATTGCTCTGTTAAAGAGTGTAGTCTCGCGGTCGAAAATGCCGTCGGGTATGAGAGTATCATGTCAGCGTCACGAACGAGTAGTGCGGTTGTTATTTTTCTTGATAGTATAGAGAAAGTGACTAGTGTGGTTCAAAGTGGGGTGGTAATAAAAGATACTTTTACCCCAGTAATTCCTTTGGTTCAGCCAGCAAGGAAAGTCACGCTGTCAAATGTGCCTCCCTTCATAAAGGATTATATATTGTTAACAGAATTATCAAGGCACGGAAAGGTAGTCTCTCAAATGAAAAAAAAAAAAATCCTTTAGGCTGCAAATCGCCGTTGTTAAAACATGTATGTTTTAGACATCAGGTTCACATGATTCTGAAAAATGAAGTAGATGAACTTAGTGTGGCTTTAAAATTTAAGATTGATGGGTTTGATTACATCGTGTTTGTTTCATCTGAGACAATGAAATGTTTTGGATGCGGACGAGAGGGCCACATAAGACGTGCATGTCCAGAGAAGACTGATGCTGCTGAAGCTGGCACTGCTGAGGATGGAGGTGTAGTGAGGGTGCAGGTACAGGAGAATGTGGTGGAGAGTGAGAAGGAACAGGTGAATGACATGGAGATAGAAGTGCCTGTTGAATGTAGTCAGGTGGTTGAGGCTGCAGAGGCAGTTCTAGAGGGAGGAGGAGTGGACAGTGAGTCAGTCAATGAGGAGGACATTTACAAAACTCCTACTATCAAGAGGAAAAGGTTCAAGACAAAGATGGAAAGAGCCAGTAAAATTAGTGACAGTGATGGTAAACATGATGATAGTGCACACAGCACAGTGGATGATTCAGATGAGGCACCTGACTGTAAAAATAGAGGAAAACAGAGTGAATACTCGTATGTGAAAATCAGGGCTTTTTTGCACAAAACTAAGAATGCGAAAAACGTACATGTGGATTTTTTTCCTTATCGGAGATTGTTTATTGAGTCAGTTGGAGCATTAATGAGGGGTGAAGGAACTGAACAATTCACTGTGCAAGTAATTTACAGGCTTAAAAATTTTGTTGCAAAATTGAGACAAGAGCTACAAAATGAAAATGGCTTTGAAACAACATAATTCCATGGTTCCTTATCTTTTAATGAATATTTTGTGCCATTTATTTACACTTTTATTAATGAGTGCAATCAGGGTGGGCTCACTTCATATAAATGGTGCAAGAGATGTTCAGAAAAGGATGTTGCTGTATGAGTTAATAAATCAATATAATATAGATGTAATGTATGTACAGGAAACTCAGTGACTGCATGAATGCAATTGATTGGAAAAGGGAATGGGAGGGAGTGCTCCTAACACATATGAGTTCTAACAGGAGGAGGGGCTGTTTTATTTTCAAAAAGGTTTTTGCCTGTATCATGTCAGGTGGAAGAGGTAATAGCTGGCAGGCTCATGATAATACGGGCTGCTTTTGAAAAGTGTAAGATGGTGTTTGTAAATGTGTATGCCCCTACAAATGGTGCGAATTGGTTTTCTTAATAGTTTAAATACAACTTTACAGAGTTGTAAAACTGATGAATGTGTTTTTGGGTGGAGACTTCAACTGCACAGAAAATGATATGTTGGACAGGAACCATGTTGAGCGCCATGCAGCTTCAAGCAGAGTTCTTTGTGAACTGATAGAGACAGTTTATGTGATTTATGGCAAGACTTGAATGCTTTTATTGTTTTAAACACCATGTAAATGTGAAGAAATGTGAAATTGTGCCAGTTGGTTTTACTGATCATTTTTTGGTTTTATGTCAGGTGTTTATTGCAAATGTTAAGGTTAAAAGTGCGTACTGGCATTTCAATACTTTCTTGTTGAGCGATTTGAATTTTAAAGAAGTTTTTAGTTTCTTTTGGAGTCAATTCAAATTAAGAAAGCAAGAATTTAATGATTTGAGACTGGTGGGACTATGGAAAAATAGAAATAAAAATGCTTTGACAACAGTATGCTTTCAATTGTTCTCGAGACATCACTCGACAAATGAGACATTTGGAATCTGAAATTGTTAAATTACAAGCATTGGCTGATCTTGAACCAAGATAAGCTGAGACATTAAAGTCCAAAAGGTCTCTTTTAGATAATATGCTTGGTATAAAGGCACAAGGAGCGTTGATAAGGTCAAGGCATCAGAATGTAACTGATATGAATGCTCCAACTAATTTTTTCTTCAGCTTGAGAAAAAGAATGGACAATGCAGATATATTCACTCTTTGTGGTCAGAAAGTGGCCAGGAATTAACTGAAGCAAATGAAATAAGACAAAGAGCTGTAAGGTTCTATAATGAGCTTTCTAGAAGGATTGCCCAGTGTTGCTGAAGACTCAAAAGGTACATCTGGAAAGACCCTTGTCTAATCAGGAACTTTTGAATGCCCTTAAAGGGGTCATGAACTGGCTTTTTAAATGTTTTTGTTTTGTTTGAGGTCAACTTATGACGTTCGCTTGGTTTTTACATTCAAAAACATAAAAATGAATAAGTTATGGGCTATTTTCTTCCCTAGTTTTCAGCCTACTTGAAAAATGCTCGGATTTTATGGGCGTATCGCATTGAAGACTAGGAAGTAAACGCCCACTGCTGTGAGTGGATAACAGTTTTGCATATTATAATGAGCTTTAACTCTGTTGTTGGTTTCGGTGGGTGCACGTGGGGGATTGTTTTGAAAACCACTGTTGTAAAATGGCAACCGGAATGATTCGCCCATACATGTTTGACCCAGAGTCCGATCCCGAATCGCAGGACAATGAACCAACAGCACCTCGAATACAACGGATACTTGTAGACACATACATATAATTATTAGATATTCAAACGATCTGTAACAATGCAATGCTAGCCGAGTAGATTATTCTCCCTCTTATATTATAATGAGTTTAACTCACCCGTCTGGTGCACGTGAGGGAAAACGTCCAATGTTGTCAAATGGCAACCGGATTCGCCCATACATGTTCGAACCCAGAGTCCGTGTGTTGCACAATTCCTGATCAGATCCAATATAGACGGCACATCACCGTTCTTTCTCTTAATCGGTCTGCAAATCCAGCCTTGAACTGTGTCTTGTTCAGAAAACAATCCTCAGTGAAATGAAGCGAAAATACGGAATGTTTTACACTCATCTGCAGGAACGTCATTAAAAACAAATTTTAACCAGGCATTCCTAATATTGGAATCCAGAGGAAGCTTATGCAGCGACTGTCTTCTTCCACAGCCAGGCACGGCACAACATTTTGTCAACAGAATGTTTATTGCTGGTAGTGCGCTCCGGTTTGTCATCACGAGGTATGCTTTTGTTTACCTATGCGTGAGAATCGGTGGGCGGGGCTAGAACCGGGCCGTGTTGAAGTAGGCGTTGATGCAGCGGGTGGGGTTTTAGCGTCATTGACGTCATACTTCCACACTTTCAAAAACAAGACGTTTGTTGAGGCTGGTGTCAATAAAAGCTTTTATTGGACTAACAAGGTCGTTTTCAGTTCTGAAACTTACAGGATATTCTTATAATATGATGACCTCTTAGATGTCAAAAGCTCAAGGAAAATTAGATTTCTCAGTTTTCATCACCCATTTAAAGATATGGAGGGTGGGAAGTCTCCTGGTATTGACGGACTCCCTGTAGATTTCTATAAAGAGTTCTGGTCTGTGCTTGGTGAGGACCTACTCAAGTGTTCTTAATGAGAGTCTGACAGAAGGCTCATTGCCTTTGAGTTGCAGAAGAGCTGTTATAACACTGCTTCCCAAGAAGGGCAGTTTACAGGAGATTAAGAACTGGCGTCCTATAAGCTTGTTATGTTCTGATATGAAGATTCTATCAAAGGCCTTGGCTAACAGACAGAGAAGTAATGGACCAAGTTGTTCATTTGGATCAGACGTATTGTGTGCCAGGTAGATCAATTTTAGATAATGTTCATCTAATAAGAGATGTTTTGGATGTTTGTTTGTTTTTTGGGGTGGATTTGGGACTTATCTCGCTCAATCAAGAAAAAGCCTTTGATAGAATTGAACATCAATATCTGTGGAAGACTTTAGAGTCTTTTGGTTTTGGATTAAAATTTGTTGAAATGATTCGAGTGTTTGTACCAGAGCATTGAAAGCATGCTGAAAGTCAATGGTGGTTTAAGCGCCCGTTTAATATCGGTAGGGGTATAAGGCAAGGGTGTGCACTATCAGGAATGTTATACTCCCTAGCCATTGAACCTTTGTTAATTAAGCTAAGACACAAAATTGTGGGTTTGCATCGCACAGAGTTACAGCATCAGGCATCAGCATATGCTGACGATGTTATAATAATAGTTAACAGTTAAAAGGATATCGAAAATTTGGTGTCTGTGGTAAAGGCCTTTGGTTTAATATCATCTGCTAGAGTAAATTGGGAGAAGAGCGATGCTCTGGCAAATGGAAAATGGGAGGAGGGTTTGCCAAAGTTACCTGGTGAGATGTTATGGAAAAGGGGGGGGGTTCAAATATTTGGGAGTATACCTGGGTGATGCACAACAGAAAAATTGGGAGGGGAATTGTGGAAAAGATAGAGGGTAGACTTAAAAAATGAAAATGGATCCATCCACAAATGTCTTTGAGGAAGAGTGCTCGTCATTAATAATTTAGTAGCCTCAACATTAGCCGCTTTGCAAACGAACGGTGGCGTTTAAAGATTATGCTTGAGTTCTGTACAGAGAAACACAGAAGACGAAGGTTCCAGCGTAATCTGATATTAAGTAATATGATGGAAGAAGATAAAAGAGCAGAGCGCAGGAGGCAAACAAAACGACGGGTAAGTTTAGCTAGCATTAGCAATTAGCTGGTTGACTGCGACATCTCTTATTTGAGATTCCAAAACATCTCTTATTTGTTTTAATCCTCGTTGCAATGTTTTGCAAACACACACAGCGTATGGCAGACAGCGCGCTACAAGTTCCATGTTGACAGTGGGCATGACTTAGAAGTTGAACCAATCAACGTAGACCTAGACTCTCCAGGCAGCCCAACTGTTTACGAAAACTTCATCATTGAGGTTGAAAGAGGGAGAGGACGCTGAGAGGACGTTGTTGCCGCTTCTCCCTTAAGATAAGATAACGTCTTTGTGGATCATTTTGCACTCTAAAATCTTCTTTTAACTGCTATCTACCTGGTAGTATCGTGAACGGATTACATGGATCTATGGATTTCTGAATCATACCTGTTGGTGCTGGCAATCTTCCTCGTACAATATCGGCTTGTGCCTGGGCCGCTGCATCGGAGTTCTTTACTGTTGTGCGCTGGCACTGTGGTCTTGATATCTCTTACCGGCACCCGCATCAACATCAGCATAACATCTCCCGGCTTGGCGAACAGCCACTTGCCAGCCGGCAGGAAAATCTTCGGATCTACTCTGTGAGCGACATGAGGCTAAAGTACTCCATCCCACAACTGCTTGACTTGAGGAAGAACAGCAGTCCAACATATATCCCAGCCATTAAACAACTTAAACTTCAAAGCCGGCCACGCTACATCCATAGAAGCTGCCGTAGACAGTTTGTTCTTTCTCGCACGGCATCCACGTCATCAGAACGCCCCTCTACTTGGAGTAAATAGCATTGAGGAAACTACGGAATCTACTTGGATAAGACCCGTTTATACGGAGCAGAACATAAAACGCGGAGTGCATTTCAGTCTACTTCGTTCTCTACAGTACATCACTCCATCAAGCATCAAAATCGAACTGTTTAACACACAGTCTCTCACAAATAAATCTTGTCTTATACACAGCCATATATTGGACAGGAATATTGATATTATGTGTCTTACTGAGACTTGGCATCAGCCAGGGGGATTTTTTGCATTAAATGAAGCATGTCCTCCTGGTTATCGATACCTGGAGAAAGCCCGCCAATTCGGACGCGGTGGTGGCCTAGCAGTACTACACCGCAGTGATTTAAAACTCACCCTGCTGTCTCTGCCCGAATTGTTCACTTTTGAATGCCTTGCTTTCAGATGTAAACCCCCTTGCTCTTTGACTATTCTTCTCATTTACCGACCTCCTAAGCAAAATCCAGCTTTTATCTCAGAGATAAATGAATTTCTCACTTCATTGTGTGCTACATCTGCAAACATTGTTATACTTAGAGATTTGAACATTCACGTTGACAGCCCCTCCTGTCATTCAGCAGCTGATTTTCTACAGCTATTGGACGGTTTAAATCTCAAACAGCATGTCGATGTCCCAACCCATAACAGAGGACATACACTTGACCTGGTCATTACTGACTCTACTCCGATTGAAAATCTGCTGGTATACGATCTTGGAGTGTCCGATCACAAAGTCATCTCAATGGAGGTGAACTTTTCTCACTACATCAAACCAAAACGTCAAATCCATTTCAGAAACATCAAAAATATTAACCCAGACACTTTGGCTTTGGACCTTCTAAAAATCCCAGCAGCAAATTTTATATCAGTAGATGAATCTGTAGATTTTTACAACAGCACCCTGAGCAGTATTTTGGACCTGCACGCACCTGAAAAACACGAGTAGTCACTTTCTCACATACATCTCCCTGGTTCACTCCAGAACTACGAAAAATGAGAACAGCTGGTCGTGTACTTGAGCGCGTGCTTCAAAAACTGGACTCACTGTTCACAAAATAGCCTATCAAGAACATCAAAAGGCCTACTCAATGTCGCTAAAAAAGGCTCGGACACGGTTTTATTCAAATATCATTAATAAAAATAAGGGAAATTCCAAGCAGCTTTTCTCGACCATTAACCATCTCACCAAGCCACAAACTATTTCTCACAATGACATATCAGAAGAGAAATGCAACAGCTTCATCACCTTCTTCAGAAAAAAAGTTGAGAACATCCGCTCTCTCCTCTCCAGCACCCCTGCCCTGTCTGTCCCCACTTCTGACCCGCAGCCGGGGACCTTCCAGTCTCTCTGTTGTCTTCCCGAAACTTCTAAACAACAAGTTGAGGACATCATCAGCAGAATGAAAGCTTCCACCTGCATGCTGGATCCTTTTCCTACAGCCCTGGTGAAAACACACATCAGCTCTCTTAGTCCCTTAATAACCAAAGTCATCAACCATTCTTTATGCACTGGTCAAGTTCCATCTGCTCTAAAAACTGCTGTCATCAAACCCCTTCTAAAAAAACCCACTTTAGACCCTGATGTTCTTGATAACTATAGGCCTATTTCCAACCTTCCATTCCTGTCCAAAGTTTTAGAAAAGTTGTTGCTGCCCATCTGCAGGATCATCTAAATTCAAATTTCCTTTTTGAAAAATTTCAGTCTGGTTTCCGTTCCGCTCACAGTTCCGAAACAGCCCTGATCAGGGTCACAAATGACCTGTTGATGGCGGCTGACACCGGCACACCGTCGCTTCTCATCCTACTGGATCTATCTGCAGCTTTTGATACGGTTGATCACAATATCCTCCTTCAGCGCCTCCATCATACTATTCGACTCTCTGACACTGCTTTGAGCTGGTTCCAGTCCTACTTGTCTGGAAGAACAGAGTATGTCTCCTTAGGAGGTGTAAAGTCTCAGAAGCATACAGTCACTTGCGGTGTTCCTCAAGGGTCGGTTCTCGGCCCAATTTTGTTCACCATTTATACTCTGCCCCTTGGCCACATCATCGACAGGCGCATGGAATATCATTTCATTGCTATGCCGATGACACTCAGTTATATATAAAAACTAACCCCGTCCCATCTACAGTCACTCTGGCATCTTTGAGCTCCTGCCTTGAGGAGATTGAGGCATGGATGAAGGCAAACTTTCTTCAGCTAAATAGCTCCAAAACAGAAGCTATTTTAATCGGTACACCACATCAGGTCCAGTCATCACCCATAACCCACATTACCTTCTCTGGTCAAAACATCCCACTATCATCAACAGTATTAAACCTGGGCGTAAGATTTGATGCTCAACTCACATTTGACGTCCACATAAAACATCTGTGTAAAACCTCCTTCTATCACCTCAGGAACTTTTGCTAAACTCCGTCCCACACTTGGTCTGTCAGATGCTGAAAAACTTGTCCATGCTTTTGTATCATCGAGGCTCGACTACTGCAACTCTCTCCTCTTTGGGATTCCTGACAAAAGCCTTAAAAAATTACAATACATTCAAAACAGTGCTGCAAGGATCCTAATGAGGAAAAGAAAAACTGAACATATCACTCCCATCCTTCACTCTCTTCACTGGCTTCCTGTCTCATACAGGATTAACTATAAAATCATCCTACTTACCCATCAGTGCATCCACGGCAACGCACCCCCCTACCTAAAGGAACTACTCACAAAGCAAAACTCCTCACGCAATCTCCGCTCTGGAAACAAGGCCCTTCTTCAACCACCGAGAACTAAGCTTTGTACTATGGGGGATCGAGCCTTCTGCTCAGTAGCACCACGTCTTTGGAATTCCCTTCCAGAAAACCTGAGGGCTCCTCAAGCCATAGACTCTTTTAAGAAAGGGCTAAAAACCCTACTTTTTAAGCAAGCATTTTCTACCTTTTGCTAACTTTTTAATTTTTCCCAGTTTTCACCATTGTTTTTACTCTGTAGCACTTTGGGATTGTTTTTAACTATGAAAAGTGCTTTACAAATAAAATATATTATTATTATTATAGACCTAGGGAAAGGGAACTAAAAAAGTCCTCGCTCTAGACTAGGTACTGAAAGAGTTATAGGAACTACGGTCTCGAGGAACTAAAAAATCCCCAATTTAGTCCGGTTCGAACACAAGAAAAAAAGGGTTATAGGAACTGCAAAAGTCCCTTCGGTCGGAAAGCGGCTAATGTGGCATAAATTGTCCTGTGTAGATCCACCTGTTGGCCTTTTACCAAAATTACAGCCAATTTTGGTAAATCTTTTCCTGGCTACACTGAATTCCTCAGAGTGTGCTTTATTTGCCAAGAGAGGAGGGTGGGCAAGGCCTGGTACACTTGCAAAGCAGGCTAGCGACTGTAATAGAAAATGTATTTTCTTTGCATCTCTTGAAACATATATCTGCTTAAATGTGGTTTGTGAAGTTGCAAGATGCATAATCATCTCCTTTATAAATAGTTCAATAGTGTCCACTTTGCAAAGAGGTCAATTGGACAGTACAAAAGGACAGAATGGTCTGTCTTTCTTAGCAATAGATAACTTTGAGTGCATCAAGAGCAAGACATGTTTGGTTAGGTGTTGATTCTTAAAGTGATATGTGCTGACTGTGGAGATGCATAGACTCAGGTGCCTTAGTCCAAAGAGTAAGATGAAGAGGAGGTACATCTAGGAGGGTGATCTTTTGGGTATATAAACCCTGTAAAATGAGAAGACATTTGCCCTTCTCATATCAGACTCTGTCTGTATGTGAACTGCCTTCTTGCAAGAAATAAATACTAACACTTATAATCTAGGGATGTCCCGATCAGGTTTTTTTGCCCTTGAGTCCGAGTCATTTGAGTTTGAGTATCTGCCAATACCGAGTCCGATCTGAATACTTCTATAATATATAAATAAATATATAATTAGATTCCCAGGATGTTCCTTAAATTTAACTTAATTAGCCTTATTTTAACATTTGACAACTCTGACAACAAACAGATCACTTCTGTGAGGTAGCTTGAACAATACAGGTAATACATATAAATGTTTCACTTTAGGACTTTAGTGCAACAGTAAATATAAAAAAATGTCTAATATAAAAAAATAGCTCTCATTGCGATCATTTGTGCTATCTCGGCTGTGATGTCCTGCGTCTTCACACAGATCAAGGGACATTTTTCTCTCCTCTTCAAACTCTCCTGGAGCGTGAGTCGACTTTGTTTTCGAGATGCCAGGTTTGTTGTGTTATGTAGCCTTTTTCTTTCCACCTCTTTAAGATCCCAAGTTTACATGTCTCACAGTTTGCTATGGCAATGTTGTCATCAACTTTATAATTTTAAGCATAAATATACTGATAGACACTGTCAGCAGTATTGACAGCAAAATAGACTGCAGAATATTTTGTTCTGTATTGACAAGTGCAATATTTGAAAATTGATAATTATTTATATATTTAATTTCCAAATTATATTTGTATCTAAATTTATGTCAAAACCTAGACTTTCAACCATCAAAATTGGTAAAAATTAATTTATTAATATGTATTTGTGTACAAAATAACATTGTAGCGGCTGTCAATGGCTGTGTGGCTGTCAATCAGCAATGTGGAACCCCGGGCACGCTGTTGGTTGGCCTGGGGAGAGGGGGGCGGGTTGAGGAAGTTCGTCTGTTATTTTGGTTGTGCTGTTCTGAAGCTATGTTTCTGAACACCTGAACGTTGTGCCTGGCGAATAAACAAGTTAACTGAACTCTGGCCTCGTGTGAGATGCGACAATATAAACAGCTTCTCTATTCTATTTTGCCTGGAAACGCTTCCAACACCCTTGCGTGTCGCGCGAAAAATAGGTGTCTGTTCTATTTCTAGCATGCACGCGTTTTCCGGCACGGCTCGAGCGCGCCTGATCACTCAGGCAGTCTGCAAGCTCTAACCTGTTAACATGGGAGCCAAAATAAAGATGTGTTAAAAATACTGAGAATATATATACACATGTATATCCGAGTCCTGATCAGGAGGTAACATCCGAATACCGATCGAGTCTGAAACCACGTGATATGAGGCCCAAATTTCCGATCACTTGATTCGGATCTGGGACATCGCTACTTATAACTTTCAGAGATCTTCATTTGTTCTTCAACTGTAGTTTAAGATGTTCATAAAAGAATTTCCAAAACAATATGGCGACGAGGATGGGATTGGCAAAACTGATGACCTTCGTAGAAGAAGCAATTGACTGATCATCCCAAAGACAAAAAGTCTAAGGCTCCAAACCCCCAACTTTGAGGGACGGGAGAATTGTGATCACCACAGAAGGTCTAGGTGGACGCGATTACGATAAACAAAACAAAACAAAAAATCACGCTGCAAAAAGCACGGTGAGAAAACATTTTTTTTACACTAAAAAGATATTCCAAAATAGTCAGTGAGACGTGCACATTTACCCAAAGAGTCAGTGAGACGTGGGAGTCTCAATAAAGTCCAATAGTGACTATTATTGGCAGGCGCGTATGTGACGACGCGGGGAAAGTCTCAAAGGAAAGACCAGTGGTGACGGACTACTGGCAGCGTGAGTGACGACACGGGAAATTCAGTAAGTCATCTGAAAAAAGTCTAATTAGTGTAAATTAAATAAAAAAAAATTGGGCTCCTCCTGCCTACACTCCTCCAGTTAGAACATCTGAATACCCACCCAAGAGAGGACTCCAGAACAAAACACCACAGACAAGTCGAAGGTAGAGAGATTAAGGTCCTCAAACCAGATCATTGACAAAAGATGATTCAGGAAGGAGATTCCTGATCCTGAATGCGGAGGACGACTGGAACACGTTGGAGGAGGAAGATGAAAAGTATGACGAGATGATGATCAGAGCACCTATGATCGAAGTTGCGGGACATTAAGGTCCAATCTTGATCCAAAGACCATGGACACAGGCAGACATCAAAGAAGCAGCCTGCCATCTGTCTGACCTGGATGTAGAAGGAAAACAGCTGGGTGAGGAAATTGAAGCATTCTGCAAAGAATTTAGACCCACCATCGATTAACTGATAAGACTTTTGAAGCTGAAACATGGTTCTACCAAATTGTCAAAAATGACTGGCCGTTGGCCCACAGACGCACGTCTGTTGAACCCAATCTGGGAGACGAGAACCAACTCTACCTATGTGAACAAAGTCAGGAGCTAAAAACCGTACTTGAAACAGTTTTTCCAGCGCACGTCCACACCGACAAGATCAGATCATGTAAGCAGAAAGACGGAGAGGACACCAAAGATTTTTTTCAAAGACTGAAAGCAGTATTTGACCAGTGCAGTGGTTTGACTGAACCAAATCCACCAGCCGGGGGCTGCGGTCCCAAATGGCATAAGTACGTATGAAGAATACTTAAACTGTTTTTCTGGATAACCTGGACCCTGAAATAGGGAAAAAGGTCAAAATATCTTGTGTGGGCTACCATCAAGCGCGCCTGGAAGAAATCCGACGACTCGCAAACCATCAACAACAGCTGCTGAAAGATCAAGCCAAGAATAAGCAGAAAAAGACTGAAAAAGACACTCAACTTGCTCTACTGAAAATGGGAAGTTTGATGATGGAAAATCATCCAAGAGGAGGAGGAGATGGAGGTAAAAGAGGAAGAGGACGAGGAATGGGTAACAGGGTCCTTTACGACCCTGAAGTCTGTTTAAACTGCAGACAAAAGGGACACTGGAAAAATGACTGTCCACATCCTCTGAATCAAGTGGAATTTCAACCACAAGGATTTCAGAAACATCAACAACCAAATAAGCAAGGAGATTGAGAGGGGGAGGGGAGCGACGGTGACAGGTCTGACTCCCAGGTGGTAATCATGTCTAATCTTATTTCTATTTCTGCTTCCTGCAATGAAGAAATCTTGCTTGCAAACAATGATCAAATGTATAAAGCATTCGCAAAACTACCAATGATTGAAGTAAAAGTTGAGGGCAGAAAAGTTAAGTTTTTATTAGATTCTGAAGCAACAAACTGTATTATCTGGTAAATGGGCAACCTCCAGGAGTGCCAAAGGGCATCTGGTTAGGGATCCATATACTGTAGATTTGTCTTGTCAGATTGGTGATCACTCATTTGCGCATGCTTTTCTTGTGGCAAAAACTTGCCCATGTAATCTGCTGGGTAGAGATTTAATGTGTAAATTGAAGCTGAACTTGTATTGTGATGACAGTGGCCTCACTGCTGATGTGACTATGATACAAATCCCTGCTGAAATACTGTATGTGTTTGAATGGAGCACTCCTCAAAGTGGTTTAAAAACAAAAACCACAAATAGGATGCCTCCTGACCATGATTTCATAGAAGAAAGTAATTTGCATTGTACATGTCACATCAGCAATGAGCCAGGTGAAATTTTTGCTTTAAAATGGATTGAAATAGAAATTGAGGAACTGCAGTCCTCAGTGCTATTTTGGTCAGATAATTTGTGTGCTGTAAAGATTGATAGCCAGCTAGCGCTGTATGATGTGGTGGGGGCCGTCCCACACATCTCCCTTGCAAAGCCACACAAAGTGGGAAGATTTGGGCCGTTTGTGAAACACTGCGACTCATTAACAGATTGGTTTCTGACCACTGATAAAAATGTGTGGCAGTCCAGGAGTACAGGGTTTTACAAACAGTCATTAAGTAAACACATTAAGGGATTTAGGACAGTTGAAGTGTTGTGTGACTTTGCAATGACAAAGAATGAAGAAATGTCAATTCTTGAGGGTTTAGAAGCAGTTCCACAGGGACTCTGGGCACGTGACAAATACGACGTAGGTCTGATTAAAGGGTGCGACCCTGTTAAGATCACTCCAAAAAGTGATTACAGATGTAAGAGAAAGCAATATGTGATGCGATCTGGGAAAACCCGTCGGATGTCGCGCTGGTACGTTTTCAGTAAATTCTAAATATAGATTGAATGTCCGTTTTTTGTCAAAATCTGTTTTTTATTAAATTATTATTCTATAACATCTGGTTTATCATCTCTGAATATAACTTGGGAAAATTCATTAGTTTAGTGCAGAAAAATAGCGATTTATAATGTCCAGCTGAAAAGAATGTGTTTCTCTTTAACAACACGCACGCAGGCGGAGCGGAGGGGAAACACAAATCTCCTGTTTAGCTCTCCTTCTCTTAACACTACAAAGACAGTTCACCTATCAAAATAAACCACATAACAGAATAAAATCCAGTCCTGGTTGAACTACAACGGCACGCAAGTTTTTATTTATTTATTTTTATCCAGCGTTATCGTGTGGTATGATGCGGAGCACAAGAGAACAACAGAGTTTGAAGTTGCTCGTCTAAAAGACCTTGCTCGCCTCTCAATCGTCCAATTTCAAAACGGTTTTCACAGGATGAATTTTGAGTTCGTAAGTTTTCGAATGATACCCAATCTATGATGATTGCTAAAATATGTGATATGTAAAAAAGGCAATAAAAAGGGAGCGCCAGTCGTCGCACTAGCAGGATGTGACAGTTATTTAAACCTGTTTTTCTCAAAATTCTGTTTCTGAAAATCATAGCGATCAGCTGACTTAAGATAACCATAACTTTTGTTACAGACAACCGATAAAATAAATAAAAACAGATTTGGAAAAGGGCTTGAACCCAGCTTATCAAAACCTGCAATATGTCAAATTTCACCATGTGGTGGGTTTTCCCAGATCACATCACATATGCTCTAAAACAAGAGGCTATTGATGGTATCACCCCAGTATTTCATTCATTACTGGAAAAGGGCGTGATTTTGCCGTGTCCAGATTCACCTGTCAGAACACCTATTTTTCCAAAAAAAAAAAAAAAAAAACAGAAGGCCAGAGCTCCGATCCTGCCAAATTTGTATACGATACTGTCTCAAATTCCGCCAAAGACAGTCTGTTACACTGTGGTAGAGATTTCAAATGCCTTCTTCAGTGTACCAGTTGATAAAGACTCTCAGTTTTGGTTCGCTTTCAATTTCAATGGTAAACCATATACATTCACACGATTGTGCCAAAGTTTATAACGAAGCGCTGAAAACGAAGCTTAGAGCCATTACACCTGCCAGAAGGTGTTGCCTTGTTGGAATGTGTCACATTGCAGGTATCTGGAGAGGACCTGATGGCAAGCCATGTTTACCTAAACATTTATTTTCAGCTTATGCTAGGTTGACGCATGGATTGGACCATTCGTCAAAAGCGGGGATGCTGAAATGTACGCAAAATAACTGGTTTACAAAAGATTTTTCCACAGTGGCCCAGGAGTATTACAGCAGGAGCATGATTTGTGCAACAAACAATGTGGGTAAAGGTCAGGCAATGAAACTAGTGGGGTATCCCAGCCCAGACAAACCTTTTAAGTCACGTCATGATTGGCTACATTGAATTAACACCAAGTGAAGGGAAGAAATACTGTGTGGTCACAGTAGACATGTTTTCAAAATGGACAAAAGCATTGCCCTTAGCACTCGCATACATGCGAATGAGAGACAGAGGGAGGGTAAATCTCTCCCCATTTGAAATCATTTTGGAAGACCGCCACACATGGGCTGGGAACCACACGATCAAAGAACATTGCCTGACACTGCTTTGTGTAAAAAAGATATGCTGAATTATTGTGTTGAACTGGATAAGGTTTTCTGTGATATATCTCGACAGGTAAAAGCAGCTGTACCAGAGGTGGCAGACAGACCTCTGCATTCCATCCGTCCAGGGGATTTCGTGGTCATCAAGGACTTTAGAAGGAAGCACTGGAGACAAAAGAGGTGGCAAGGGCCATACCAGGTGCTACTGGTCACTCACACTGCCGTGAAGGTCGGGGAGAAGGTGCCGTGGATCCATGGAACGCACTGTCGGAAAGTGCCAGAGCCATTAACGGGAGAGCCATTCCCCACACAGCCCGAGAATCCGGGTATTCAAAGAAATTGGTTTGGGCCTGTTCAGTGGCTGATTTTTCAATCCAGCACTATAGCCACTGGCCCAAGGATTGTATTTAAACGATCCAAGGATACTAGGGGTGGTGCGAACACACACAAAAGAACTTTTTTCATTCGACGGTGAAGGAGTATTTGTTAGCATAACCACCCAACCAGGACTCAGACATCACATCTACAGACCAACTGGAACAATTGCATTTATACAAGAAATTTTTTTGGCCTGGCATGGTAATGCCAGGTGGCAATATGTTATTAAATGTTATCCTCTTAATTAGTGGGTGCCTCCAGGTAGTTGGACAGGACGGCATCCAATTGGGTATGGTAAAAGGGAAAGGATCAAAACTTACAATAATATGTGACCCCATCTCAGCGTCAGGATATGCACAGGAAGAAGCTATTAAAGAGTGGGGTAAAGCTATGTATTTCTGTTAGGAACCATGTGGCTGGAAGGATGTTTATGGGGGTATTTAAGAGGCCATAAAAAATGGGCTGTTAAAAAAATGCAGGTAGGTAAATGCAGGTAAACAGTGGTAGGCGAATCAGGGAAGGATACGTCATGACTAATAACACCCAATCATAGAGCCGAGCGTCAGCCTCTGCGTCAGCGTTTCTGAAGTCCTCCGTTTTGTCTCATCCACACTAATACACCCTCCGGAGTTTCAAAACGCAAAACGCAGCTGCAGCGTTTCTAAACTTCTCTGTTTTAGGTCTTCGTTTTCCCGTTTTAGTCTGGACGGGAGGTGCAAACGTAGCAAAAGGTCTCCGTTTTCAAACGAAAACGCAGTAGTGTGGATGGGGCCTAAAAGTTTGTTTAATGACAGCACAGCTGCTACAGTGTGGATATGTGGACAAACCGCATATCACTCACAGGGAGAAAAGACGGTGACAAAAAGTATGCCTATGATGTACCAAGGTACAAAGCTATGGGATCCATGGACTAGTAGAGTTGCAATGACAGGATGGTCTCTCTTAGCAGGGGAGGAACTGCTGCGAGTCTGTTAAAGATTAACCCTCTGGGGACAAAGGGCTATTTGGCCTCCTTGAGATGTTCTGACATGCCCTGACATCTGTGTTTTTTTCAGCTGCTTATAAATATATTAATGGCACAGGTGAAATTACACTATATTTAGCAGAAACAGAGCAACAATAACTTATGAGCAACATGTTTGCACATGTTTGTATTTGAGAGAGTTTTGTTTATGCGTGGTTATTGTAAAAACTAAAAATGAAAGTTTCTGAAATAAGGCCACAAAACACATTCTAAATATGCGTCCACAAGACTTTTGACTAATTGATGTTGTTGCCTAGGGTTTTTTCTTCACAATGATCTGAAAATCATCCTCTAATCGTTCATATAAAACTGTGAATTGGGTTATATTGTGAAAAACTTTTCTTTGTTTGCCAAGGCAATATGCGAATGGGCGTGAACAGGCCAGCCCCATCATGAATTATTAGGCGATTCTCACCTGAGAGACAAAGACACACATTATGAGTCTTTCATTCAGGGGAGTCAGACAAGAAAAAATTTAAAGGACTATATATATATATATATATATATATATATATATATATATATACACACATATATATATATATATATATATATATATTAGGGATGGGCATTTTTCTAAAATATTGCATTCGAATATTCGGGCTCATAAAAATCGAATATTTGAATATTCGTTTATTTAAATTATGTTTAACGAAAAAGACGTTATTTTTAAGTTTTTTTTACGTTTTTGTCACCATTTCTGGACAAGCTTACAATTAGGCAATACACAACAAGCTTACAATAGTAATTAAAGTTTTCTTTTAGTTGAAAACATTAAACAGTAGGCCTATGAGTAAACAATATATATATATATATATATATATATACATATATTAGAGCTGTCAGTTAAACGCGTTATTAACGGCGTTAACGCAAACCCATTTTAACGGCGTTAATTTTTTTATCGCGCGATTAACGGTCTTTTTGTCCTAGCAAACTTTGTAGTTTTTTCACATACTTTTGCAACAGGACGCGGCATGCGTCCTGATCCATTTCAGCGTCTCGCGCTCGTCATCCACTCAAAGCCGGCTCGCAAGCCCAAACGAGTGTGTGCGGCGTGCCTGTTGTTTTGTTTCCGGTCTAGCTAGATCCGCTTGCGCTTTGGTCGAAGAAGCAACAAAACGTCCTCGCGCGGCGCAAGCAATTGAAATGAATGGGTTTCAGAGCGCAGCGCGAGGACGTTTTGTGCCGCACACACTCGTTTCAGCTTGCGAGCCGGCCAAATAGTAACGTTATGTTTTGAGTGGATGACGAGCGCGAGACGCCGAAATGGATGCCAATGAGATTCTGAATGTAAAGTTTACTTTTAAAAAGTTGCCAAATTGTCCCATTGACAAGACCAAAGCGATCTGTATGTTTTGTCATTATGAACTGAGCTATCATCATCGCAGCACGTCCAGCCTGAAACACCACTTGATGATGGCCAAGCAAACACACACACAAACACAGATGATGCAAATTCTCCACCCCCTCGTCAATATCAGGACCTCGTCAGTATTTCTTTCACCCTTTTATTGATGGACAGTGTTGCATTGTGTGAGAGATTATTTAGGCTATATGTTAGAGTGAAATTGAACACTATTCCAATGTTATTTTCAATAATAATAATTAAAAAAAAAAACATTTGCACTAAACAAGCCAATCCACTTTTCCATGTTGATAAGAGCATTAAAATGAAAAAAAAATGCAACAAAAAGAAATCAAAAGACATTAAGAATAGATAAAAATGTGCGATTAATCGCGAGTTAACTATGACATTAATGCGATTAATCGCGATTAAATATTTTAATCGTTTGACAGCACTATATATATATATATATATATATATATACATATACACACACACACATATATATATATATATATATATATATATATAAAGCATTATTAAAAGCATGCTCAAGCAGCGCGAGCGGAAAAAAAACCCTAAAGCAGATTGCGTCAGATATCGTACAGAATCGTACACCTATACACACGAGTCAGCAAATGACTGAATATCGTGTTTATATTGTTTCACGTTTATGTTGAGAAAACAATAATATCTAACGTTACATGCAGGGCGTCGCCGGACACCAGCACTTTATATGCTCGAGTGAGAAAAGATGCCGCGCTGACAGACGTTTCAGAGAACGGTGTTTCTAACAGCACTTTGCATTTTCTGTTCTTAAACCGGTCTCCCCCAACGAAACTTAAAATAAGTGTGTCTCAAAATCATTTTGCTATTAGATAAGTTAACATCTTTGATCACGCGGGTCCAGCTGCGCTTACCTGCAGTTGCGATGCAGTGATGGACAGCTGTCTTTCCTCACTCGACTGTTTGGATTTCATGTGATTTCTCATGGTGATGATATCATAACTCAGATTAATTAGTTAATTTGATCAAAAGTCATTCCGTTTAGTAAGATCCTTTTCAAGTAATGTTTATTCCCAACTTCGCAGGCAGCGACACATTATGTGATCAAATACAGACAACTTGTTAACACACTCCACAGCGCCATCCAGAGCATTTAATTGTAACTGCGAGTTAGTTCTTTAGGATTTATCATGGACTCACTGCATTTACGGCCAGCAAAGCAACGTATTCAAAATTCGAATAGTATTTTATTTTTCGAATAATAATTACATATCGAATATTTGAAAATTTGAATATTCGTGCACATCCCTAATATATATATTAGGGCTGTCAAATGATTAATCGTGATTAATCGCATTCAAAATAAAAGTTTTTGTTTACATAATATGTGGGTGCACTTTGTATAATTATTTTATATATATATAAATACTCACACACATATATTTAAGAAAAAATATTATTTCTATATAAATATTTATATTTATATATATAATATAAATTATATATAAATCTATATACAGTATATACATGAAAATATTTCTAAAATATATACATGCATGTGTGTGTATTTATATATATAAAATAATTATACACAGTGCACCCACATATATTATGTAAACAAAAACTTTTATTTGAATGCGATTAATCGCGATTAATCATTTGACAGCCCTATATATATATATATACTATATATATATATATATATATATATATATATATATATATATATATAGTATATATATATATATATATATATATATATATATATATATATATATATATATATATATATATATATATATAGTATATATATATATATATATATATATATATATATATATATATATATATATATATATATATATATATATAGTATATATATATAGATATATATATATATATATATATATATATATATATATATATATATATATATATATATATATATATATATATATATATATATAGTATATATATATATATATATATATGTATATATATATATAGTATATATATATATAGTATATATATATATATATATATATATATATAGTATATATATATATATATATGTATATATATATATATATATATAGTGTATATATATATATATATATATATTGTATATATATATATATATATATATATATATATATATATATATATATATATATATATATATATATATAGTATATATATAGTATATATATATGTAGTATATATATATATATATAGTATATATATATATATATAGTATATGTGTATATATATATATATGTGATATATTATATATATATATATATATATATATATATATATATATATGTGTGTATATATATATATATATATATATATATATATATATAAATGGGAAGTTCAGATTCAAAAGTTCAAAAAGCCTCCAAGTGCTATATGAAATTTTCTTCTAGAATGATCATTTTAAACAAGCTTGTATATTTAAGTTCAGTAATTTCACTTAAATGACAATTAATAGGTAGTCTTCATTGCAATTTAAGCGAAATTACTGAACTTAATTATACAAGCTTGATAAAAATGATCATTATAGAAGAAAATTTCAAATGGCACAGAGGCTTTTGCATCTAAACTCTTCATATATAAATATAAAATCTAAGTATAAATGAAAGTCAAAACCCATTTTTATAGTCATACCTGGAAAAAAATCCTGGTCAAATAGGTTATGGGTCGTTTTGTAGAAATGTTTGGTTCAAAGTTAGAGTTTAAAACATTTAAAACATCAAAGAAAATAATATGAGCAGAAACTGTCTAACTAAATGAACGTTCGTTCACATAACTGAATCATATTTAAACACTTGTTTTGGTTTTACATAACTAACGTTAATGTAACGTATCTCTTACTAATGTTATGTAGGAGCTAAATGAATTAACGCACGGCGCAAGCGTCTATGAATTCGTCTATTCCTTCTTATCAGACACGCATAAATGATATTTAAACAGTCTTTGTGGAGTTTACAATATTCAATAACGCGATTAGAACAAAGCACTTATAATAAATGACTTACTGCATCAGCTGAATCCGTGCTCCTTAAAGTTAAACTGGTAACTGTGGAAATGTTTTTCCAGGATTGCGCAGCAAGACGAAAGGTTAGGACGACGTTAGATCCATAACTGTATGTTTTTATCGATGTGGGCGTTTTCATGGCTTCCCTCAACATTAGTGCTTGCCTCAACAATAGCACGCGCTCTCAGTAGGCGGGGTCACATTAGCACCTCATTCGCTGTAATGAGGAGAAAGGGAAAAGACTGGCATCTCTCCATTTTCATACAGATTACATCAACTGAGAATAGTTTTATATACATATAAATGGCTTCATTTAAAAGAAGAGGATTTCAGCTTCATAAAGAGAGATCTTTCGTGCCTCTGTGACAAGTATTTAATGAGTTACAGCTGATTTTTCGGACGCGTTTCAGAAAGATTTTTGCGGAGACAGAGTGAGCTGAAAGCGCACCCTGTTTAATTTATCTATTTTACAAAAACACAAGGTTTTGATATTAATAAGAGTGTACACAAAAAAAGAAGACCCTCTATAGTTTATAATCATGTATTGATTTTATTTATATGACCATTAATGACGGAGTATTTTAAGTCTATGTTGCAGCTGTGTGAAAAAAAACGACCAAAACGCGGGGACGCGTTATTGGTCCCCAGAGGGTTAATGGGTTAGCAGGCTAGGTTTTAAAACTAGCTAACAAGACTGAAGATGCTTTAAATTTGTTGAATGAAGAATTGCATGGAATTAGAGAAGCTGTAATACAAAATAGGCTTGTTTTGGACATGATTACTGCAGAAAAGGGAGGAGTATGTAAAATGCTGGGGACATCATGTTGTTTCAATTTATCTGATGTGCATAAAAATGTGACAGATATTATCCAACACATGAAAGAAACCATAGCAACTCCACACAATATCGGAAACTTTCTGGATGAGTGGTTCATGGGCCTAGAAGGATGGTCAGAGATTGTTAATATCTGTAGTTGCTCCTGTACTTATTCTTAATTTTATTTTACATTCATTTTTCTTTCTTATTTTTGTATTATGATTACTTTTATGAAAGGAAAATTTCTGGCTTGTTTTTTTATTTTCAAGATATGAAAAAAAAGAGTGGAATGTAATAGAAAATGTATTTTCTTTGTATCTCTTGAAACATTTATCTGTTTGAGTGGTTTGTGAAGTTGCAAGATGCATCATCATCCCCTTTGTAAATAGTTCAATAGTGTCCGCTTTGCAAAGAGGTCAATTGGACGGTACAAAAGGACAGAATGGTCTGTCTTTCTTAGCAATAGATAACTTTGAGTGCATCAAGAGCAAGACATGTTTGGTTAGGTGTTGCTTCTTAAGTGATATGTGCTGACTGTGGAGATGCATAGAACTCCGATAAGATTAAGAGGAGGTACATCTAGGAGGGTGATCTTTTGGGTATATAAACCCTGTAAAATGAGAAGACATTTGTCCTTCTCATATCAGACTCTAGCTGTGTCCCAATGTGAAGGCTGCGTCCTTCGAAGGACCCAGCCTACACAGCCTTCGAAGGACACTCCGAGTGTAGCCTTCGTGGGATTTCCTAATTGCCACCAGGTGTTCCCTGTTACCGCTCCTGGCGCCAAGCAACAGTGCGAGAGTACAGCTACCACCCTGATCATTCATTTCATTTTTGTTTTATAGGCTATTTTTACTGGATATTTTATGTTTAATATTTTCATGTCTTTTATATATATATATATATATATATATATATATATATATATATATATATATATATATATATATATATTTTTTATGTTTAATGTTTTCACATAATCACATAAATCAAATAATTTTAATTCCCAAAAATATTTCGATATGTATATTTTGGGCTTAAGAGTTGGCCAGAGCTGGTTTACTGCGTAGCAAGAGGCTGTGTCCTGAATAGCCAGATTACACTCTAAACTGTTCAAATTTATTGGTTGTTAACTTACGTAAATAATGCAATGAAATAGCCTAAACAATATTAATAATGATAAAAAAACCATAGGCACATTTTCAAATGTTAATCGTACTTTCATGCGATTTTTGAAGGCTATTTTGTAGGCGATTTTGTAGGGCATTCTTTTTATTATTTATCATGATGAATATATTTATACATGCTCAATCCTATTTGAATATTTTAAAGCAGATGGATACAAAAGGTCTAGTGCAGCCTATTCGTCCCTTTGAGGACGCACCCATAGACATAAT
>JAQIUQ010007088.1:62500-225524 GCA_030378365.1 Hybognathus amarus
TTCTTCAACTGTTGTTTAAGATGTTGATAAAAGAATTTCCACAACACGACCTTCCGCTTACAGATTTGTACAACGTTTCTGAAGGGGTATGCGGATTGATCATGAAGAATGACGGCCAAAACAATCCTACAAAGAGTAGAAGGTCTTGGCCTGGATGCTGTACTGTTTTTAATGGACCACAAGAACATTTGCCTTTATGGACTACCATCTTTCTATCATGGACTTTTAAAGTTTGGAGACTTTTTGTCATTCAAAGACTGGAGAAAACAGACTCTTTGTTCTGGTTGTTTGAAGAACCCTTGGTTAAAGGAGCTAGGCTCGATATAACAGGCGAGAGCATGATGGGACTCACCCAGAGATTGTGCACTTCCAAAAGTGTTCAATTGAAGCATGTTATTGATGTGGCTGGGCCTGAACTGAATGACATTAATGCTGTGGCTACTTTTCTGGGGCAGAGATCAATTCGCCAAACTGCAAAAATAATTGAACTTTGGAAGGAAAAATTAACACATGATGAATTAAAGCTGTTAAAAGGATTTTAAGATGGGTCTGTAAGTTTGAATGAGACTGATTCCTTTCCAAAACTTGGTCTTACACCAGATTTTAAAGATGCAACAGGACCTTTATTGGATTTGAAAGTTTTAACGGATTTGGACTTGACCATGTTAGGGGTAAATTGATGTACAAATGTTTTGTGAAAGTGTACAACAAAACAATGTTAGATAAAAGAACTGACACAGTGTGGAGAAGTAAACTTGCAATAGATGAAGTAAAACCAGTGTGGAGGGTGCTGTATAAACCACCATTGATAAAGCGTGTTGGAGATTTACAGTGGAAAATTTTACATGGTATTGTGGCAGTAAAAGCTTTTATTTCTATTATCAACCCTAGCGTTGATAAGTGTATTTTTTGTGGGCATAGAGAGACTGTATTTCATTACTATTCAGAATGTGAAAGATTGGTGCCATTGTTTGATATTTTAAGCCAGTTTTTTTATAAATGTGGAGAGGTATTTACTCTAAGCATTTTTATTTTGGGAGCTGGCTATAGGCAGAATCAAAAGATGAAATGGCAGTTGATTAATTTTCTGGTAGGTCAAGCAAAACTTGCCATAATTATCACAAGAAGAAATACAATTGAGAAAACACATGGTCAGGAGCTTTTGCCTGTTTTCAAAGCTTTAGTAAAATCTAGAATCACAATAGATTTTAGGTATTATAGAGCAATGAATGATGTGGGAACTTTTGTACAACAGCGGTGTTATAATGATGCTGTTTGTACAGTGGAGGGAGAGTTGTGTTTTGATATTTTGTGGTGTTAATTTTTTTGATGAATTGAATTGATATGTAATAAAGTTGTTTTATAAAAACAACATTGAAAAATAAAATACTATTCGAATTTTACTGCATTGCTTTACTGGCCGTAATCTGCAGTGAATCCATGATAAATCCCAAGCACTAACTCGCAGTTATAAGTAAACACTGGGCACTGGGTGGCGCTGTGGATTGTGTTAATAAGTTGTGTGTATTTGATCACATAATGTTGTCATCTGCATCGCAAAAGTTTGGAATTACTTGAAAATGATCTTGCTAAATGAAATTACTTTTGATCAAATTAATTAATCTGAGTTATAATATCATTGCCACAATGAGAAATCACACTAAATCCAAACAGTCAACTGAGGAAAGACAGCTGTCCATCACTGCATCACAACTGCAGGTAAAGCGCAGCAGGACCCTGCGTGATCCGAGATGATAACTTATCTTACTGCTTAATTGACTTTTGAGACATATAATTCCTTTAAGTTTCATAGAGGAGACCGGTTTAGGAACAGAAAACGGCAAAGTGCTGTTAGAAACTTAGAACACCGATATCTTTGTCTCTGAAGCGTCTGTCAGCAAAGCGCCTTTTCTCACTTGAGCATAAATTGCTGGCGGCGCCCCTGCATGTGGATATTGTCGCTTTTCTCACGATAAACATGAAACAATATAAACTCGATAATCATACGCTGATTCGAATCTGTTTGTGCATTCTATACGATATCTGGCGCAGTCTGCTTTATTAGGCTTTTTTTTCCGTTCGCGCAGCTTGAGCATGCTGTTTATTAATGCTTTTGTTTTTTTATATTTTTTGTTTACACATAGGTCACCTACTAGTTTAATAGTTTTCAAAACATAAAAGAAAACTTTAACATATATTGTAAGCTTGTTGTGTATATTGCCTAATTGTAAGCTTGTTCAGAAATGGTGACAAAAACGTCTTTTTCGATTAAACGTCATTTAAATAAACGAATATTTTTATAATATATAAATTATATATTTATAATATATAATTTTATAAATAAACCGAACGGATTTTTATGAGCCCCAACAGGGCTCGACATTAAGGCTTGTCTGGGACAAGTGGATTTTTTGTAGGACAAGCAGAAGAGAAAATTAGTTGTCCGACCAGACAAGTTAAATGTCAAACAAAATAAAATGCCATGTTATTTCACGTTATGTGCCACTCGTTACGTCTATTTTACAGATTTAATTTTACCGATTTGAAACGAACAAATTTTCGCGCTGCCTGTGAATGTCCTGAATGTGACTCACAGAAAGACGCGCGCCAGTATAATGCGCATGCACAGACCGCGCGCCAGAAGTTCTCTTTCGCGCTTGAATGAACAACAACACACACAATTAAGCCAAAATGTCATTTGTCAAGTATCTTCATAACATAAGAGCAGTCTTATGATGGACATAAAGAGTTGTGACTCGTAAGAGAATGAGGCGCGTGTGAGATCCGCGTCTTTGTTCACAGGAGCTCTCTTAAAGGGCCAGCTACCAATAAAGCGTTACTAAAGTCAGTAAAGTTAATGAAAGAACAAAGGGAACAGAGAAAATTACTCACTGCTCTTGTCTAAAGAACTTGTGTAGCTTTAATAAGGAGTAGTCTATATATAATTTATAATTTATGCAGCGCAGACTGTTTGATAACTTTATTCAATTTCAGTATATGTCCTACCTGTTAGACAGTTAATTTTTATCCAGACATCAATGGCTTATTTATCATTATAGGAGTTACCAATCATTTAGTTGTTATTGCTAATTTCAGAATTATCACTAATCTGTGTGTGCAGTTGGTTTAGAACCAAACAAGTTGACTCATGAAACCATTTGTTTATTAAATCACAAACCGCAATATTGATCTCAATAATCGCAATATGACATTTTCCCCAAATCGTGCAGCCCTAGATAAAATTATAAATCTTTACCCGAACCAAGTGACTTTTGTGCATGGACAAGTGAAACATAAATTTACTTGTCCGAAGGACAAGTGCCTCAAAAAGTTAACGTCAAGCCTGCCCAATATTCTGAATGCAATATTTTTGAAAAATGCCCTACGTGCCCGAAAAAATGCGTTTTGGGGGCTTAAAAACACAAAAAGTGAAACCACCCTCCAGAGTGAAAATCTTAAACGCCCCGCTGTCTGAGTTCCCATCTAAAGGGTAAAAATACAAAAGTCTTACACCATGATTGACTCACCCCCAAGCCATCTTAGGTATACATGACATTCTTCTTTCAGACAAATACAATCAGAGTTATATTAAAGGGGTCATATAATGCCATTTTTGTACAAGTTAATATGAATGTTTAGGGTCTAAATGAAAACTTTGTAATATACTTTTATTAAAAATTCTCATTAGTATTTTAAGAAAACACAATTTTACCAAGTCAAAATCAGCTCTGTTTTCAGCAAGCTGTTTCAGTGCATATGCCTTTGAATAATAAACCCCGCCCCTCTGTTCTGTTGGCGTGAACGCACGTGGAGATGTTGCCTTAACAGTTGAAGGTTTTGGAGAGAGAATGGCAGCGGGAGTCTCTGAGCACACATCTGTGCAACCGTATCAGTTTGAACCGGAGTCGCATCTGAACAAGAGATTGACGTTACAACTAATGGTCATGAAAAACTTTTTCACGCAATTTGCAAAGATTACTATAAAGATTAATAAAACTTTAGGTGCAGAGGGAACATAAATAGTTGGTACCTATTATTTTTTCAGGAGCAGCTTCTTAGCAAAGCCAGCTTTATACTGATCCTAGTTTATAAAGCAGTCTGCTGAGAAATGATTCGCGCAAACAAGAAAGTGTTGACGTTGATCAGATGAGGGAATATTCCCTTCGATAAAGAAAACTCAGCCACCGAGTCTTCAGCAGTTCAAATTTAGGAACATCAGAATGATTTCTGTGTTTGTTACTGCACCCAAGAACAGAGTAACACAATCGCTTAGACGCCATTCTCCTCCAGTGTATCAACAATGATGGACTATAGTCTATGATGACAGCTCGCTCAGGGCGCGGGTCGGTGTTGAAACACTGCAGTCAATCAACAACCGTGGGAGGGGCGTGCGACCATGTGATGTCAAACGGTCAACAGTCTCGATTTGAGGCAGGGGAAAACATAAGGAGATTAAAACAAAACCACTGGATGGATTTTTATCATTAAATTATGGTTGTGTACAGGCACTGAGAACACACATTGCAGTACAATCAACTTGTAAAAGTGCATGTACCATTATATGACCCCTTTAAAGGGAGTGGGAGTTCAGTCTTTAGCTGGCTTGCAGTAGCTGGCACTAGCATGTAATGTTAAATAAGAATGTCATGTACACCTAAGATGGCTTGGGGGTGAGTAAATCATGGTGTAATTTTCATTTTTGGCTGAACCAGTCCCTATATTATATTAATATTTGAATATAGGACTATTTTCTAATTTTTGTGTCCCTTTAAATAAAAGTGGTTATTTTTCGTTTATTGGCTTGCAGTTTTTAAACAGAAAATTTTTAAACAGAAATTTTAAATTCCGATTCAGTAAAATTATTGCATTTAATTTAAAAGTCTAAAAAATAATACAATTATACAAAATATTAATTTAAAATAAGATTATATTTTATTTTTAAATAGTCAGCCACAGATTGTGCAAGTTCTCTTCTGAGAGGTCTCTTCTGTTTTCATCATAGGTACACTTCAACTATGAGAGACAAAATGAGAGAATAAAAAAAATCCAGGAAATCACATTGCAGGATTTTTAAAGAATTTATTTGTAAATTATGGTGGAAAATAAGTATTTGGTCACCCACAAACCAGCAATATTTCTGGCTCTCACTGACCTGTAACTACTTCTTTAAGAAGCTCTTCTGTCCTCCACTCATTACCTGTATTATTGGCACCTGTTTGAACCCTTTATCTGTATAAAAGACATCGGTCCACCTGTCCTCAAACAGTCACACTCCAAACTCAACCATGGCTAAGACCAAAAGAGCTGTCGAAGGAAACCAGGAAGAAAATTGTAGACCTGCACCAGACTGGGAAGAGTGAATCTACAACAGGCAAGCAGCTTGGTGAAAAAAAAAAATCAACTGTGGGAGCAATTGTAAGAAAATGGAAGACATACAAGACCACTGATAATCTCCCTCGTTCTGGGGCTCCACGGATGGGGTCAAAATGATCATGAGAACGCTGAGCAAAAATCACAGAACTACATGGAGGGACCTGATGAATGACCTGCAGAAAGAAGGGACCAAAGTAACAAAGGCTACCATAAGTGACACACTACACCGAGGGGGACTCAAATCCTGCAGTGCCGAGTACATGTCCAGGCCCATCTGAAGTTTGCCAGAGAGCATATGGATGATCCAGAAGAGGATTGGGAGAATATCATGTGGTCAGATGAAACCAAAATAGAACTTGTCATGTTTGGAGGAAGAAGAATGCAGAGTTGCATCCCAAGAACACCATACCTACTATGAAGCATGGGGAGGAAACATCATGCTTTGGGGCTGTTTTTCTGCAAAGGGGACAGGAAAACTGATCCGTGTTGAGGGAAGAATGAACGGGGCCATGTATCATGAGATTTTAAGCCAAAACCTCCTTCCATCAGTGAGACCCTTGAAGATAAAATGTGGCTGGATCTTCCAGCAGGACAATGATCCCAAACACACCGCCCGGGGAAACGAAGGAGTGGCTCCGTAAAAAGCATTTCAAGTCTCCTATGAAGTCTTCAGACCTCAACCCCATAAAAAATTTGGGGAGGGAGTTGAAAGTCTGTTACCCCTTTTCCACCCAAAAAGAACTGGTTCGGAACTGGTGCTGGTTCAAAGTTGGTTTCAGAGTTGGTTCAACTTGCGAACCTTTTTAGAACCGGTTTGTTTTTCCACTGACTAGAGTGCCCAGGGAACGACGTTGTTACGTCAATGTGTACGTCGCCATACGTCTTAGCTAGAAACGCTTGCAAGTACAACATTACTTTGGAATTATCTCTAACAAGTGTACCAAGAAGGCTTTAAAAACAATTGAAATATGCAAGTCTTTTCATCTTTTCCTTTGATATGTAGTTTTTTCTGATTAGTTATGTACCCCTGCCTTGTGTCTTTTTTTCTTTCCATTAATTTGTTCTATATTGTGACTGTTTTCTTCTTTGCTTATTGCTTTTCAATAAAAAAAAATAGAAACGCTTGCGCCAACTTCAAGCATAACAATTACAAAGGCGGACTCCATCGTGTTTCTGCAAATGTTTCTCCTGGCTTTGCGATCCTATTATTGATGTTTAGAACACATCTAAACCCGCCCCCAGCCCCCGATGTAGGCATGACGTGGTAAAAGAACGGTTCTAGTCCAGCAAAGAGTTGGTGCCGCTTTGGAACCAGTTCTCCGGCTGTCGAAACACAAAGAACTGGTTCGCGCGGCAGGCACCGGCTCCGAACCGGCTCTCAAAATGCTTTGGTGGAAAAGGGGCTTGTGTTGCCCAGCAATAGCCCCGAAACATCACTGCTCTAGAGGAGATCTGAACAGCCTCTATGCACGATCGCTTCCGGGTTTGTCTCAGCACGCCCAGTTACATCCGGTGCTGCGTCAGTCTATGGTCAGAAGCCGGTTTTGCGTTAGGTGGAGATAGTGTCTCCACTTGTTTATAAAAACGTCCTGCAGTTAACGTGAATGATGTCAACAACACTGTGAGGCAGTTAGCTGTCACACAAGAGTAGGGTTGGGCATCGGTTGGGTTTTATCCGATACCAGTACCTACTCTGTATTTTTTAAATGATTCCGGTGCCTAAACGGTTCTTGAAACGGTACTTAAGAAAACGAAACCACACACACTTTGTCAAAAAAATAATACCCCTTTATTTACAGGGCCAAACTGGACACAATATTAACTTACAATATAAATACAAGTAACATATGGTAATACAGGGCTCTAGAGTGCGACCATTTTGGTCGCAAATGCGACTAAAATTTGTAAGGGTGCAGCCAAAATTTTTCCGAGGTCGCACCAGTGCACCTAACTTTCTCGCTTGATTGCATCCGCTGACTCTCCCCAAACGAGTCTTTTGTTCTCCTTGCACGTATGGTAAATGCTCCGTGCTGTGTAATACGAAAGTAATTGCGACCTGAACACCAGAGAATCAGTAACGGCAATCAGCAGAAGAAACAGACGACGAAGAAACTTTAAAAATTGTTGGCTACTTTTTAGGGCTAGGTAAAATATATTCTCACATTCAAAAACTAATTCTCATTTTAAGAACCCGTTGGGCTATGCTGTTTTCAGTTGATGAATGAATGGAAGATTGTAGCGCGTAACGCGCATCTCATCCAATAAATCGCAATAATCTTTGTGCTTTGTTACTATTGATATGAAACAAAGTCTCAGATTTCAAATTAGGTCAATTTTCTCACAAAATTCAAAAACATAAATAGTGTATTGACGCTGTGGCGTGAGATCGCTCTGGCTCAGCTCAGCCTCAGCTCAAGAGAAGCAGCAGCACGGAGCGCACGTAAGCTTCTCTTCCGCCTTAATAATACCAGTTACAGCGCGAAATAAACATGAACGAGCATCTGAAAGTGTGTTCAAAGATAGAGTACAACTTATCGAAATCCGTATCTTTCACATAGAATAGCTCAATCAGTGTTTCAACTGTGGAAAGACATCAGTAAAAGGCGTGTAAACAATGCAATGTAACATCACATTTACCTCAGAAAAAACATATGACCATAAACTTGTTAGCCAGCTAGAAAAATTAACTCTAGAGCAGCATTTTGCCAAATACATGCACCATATTTACATATTCATTATAATTTTTTATGTTATTCAATATTTAATGCATGTTTGAAAAAATCTGACAAGTTTTTATCCAGCCACCATCTAAATGTTTATATTTCATATAACATTATTATTAAAAAAATAAATAAAAGTGTAATTTAAGTGTGTGTACAAATCAGGTGATTTTTTACCTTCAATATTATAGTAGGCTAATGAAGCATAGTGGGCTAACTGACTCCCAGTTTACAACATTAGTTGAGATTTGTTTTCCTTGAGAAAATTTGCCATGTACCTGATATCCAAAATAATCAATATTGATTTGAATTGTGAAATTGGCGTCAAATCAATACACTGCCCTAACTTGAACAATGTAAAAACAGCAATTTAATTTTTTTTTAAAGATTTATATTTTTATATGCAGTATAATTGTGCTTAAAAAAAAAAAAAACTACATCTTATTCTTTTTTAAAAGCATTTACATAATATATATGAATAGATATGGAGCGTGATAAAAAGGTGACCTTGAAATTGTGGCGTTAAAGGTGACGCGAGACGAGAAAAAATTTGAGTGCATCTAAATTTTGTGCTGGTGCACCTAAATAAAAAAAGTTAGGCGCACCAGTGCAACCAAGGCAAAAAGTTAGTCTGGAGCCCTGTAATAATAAATAAACCAATTTAAATAAAAGTTCATATTTACATAATATCAAATAAAACAATATTATATCAAACAATGTAATTATACTGGAAATTAACAGAGATTACTACCAAGGTAACATAATATCGACATGGCTACAGGATCCCATGATTTGTCTGCTTTAACTAGTCATGTAAGTTATCTTGTCATAACCCATGTTCTCTGAATAGGGAACAAGACGCTGCGTTCGCTGCCAAATACCTTGCGCTGCTGACAAGTTTCATTTTTCGAACCGAGAACTCTGAAGGAGCAGATGATGCGTGCGCTAATATAATATGACGACGTGTGCGTCAAGGCAGCCCGAATGGTGATTCTATATCCATAGACCATCGTTCTGAACTTCTGACGCATAATTTTACACGTGAAATGCAGCCAAACCTTGCAGCGTTTTGTCTTCGGCATCTTCATTGATCTCCTCGCTATCAGCAGACGTTCCGGGAGTCTCCCGCATATTGCATTTGACACAAGGAATGCTCTTCCATTTCCGGTTGTGTAGATTAAAGCGGAGGAAAACAGGATTATGGCAGAGTCTTCAAAATGTACTGTCCTCCCGTCTTTGAAATGAAACGTACATGCGTTTAGATGTAATTTTATATATAGTTATGTTTATTTAATATAATTTTAAAAAGAAGCATAAAAACAACGAATGGTGTCTGTTTTATCTGTTTTTGTGTCTAACGTTTCTTTAGTATAACCATGGAGTATAAAATTCAATATAAATTCTCGGTATTGCATTGGACTCTACGATCGGCGGAAGTTATCGAGCATCCTTAATCCTTCACCGGAAAATACCGCCGTGCATAGAGCCCATTAGTTCAAATCTCCAGGAATCTAGAGCGAGCGAGCAAGAGCGCACACGTGTGAGACAGATCCATCAGACATTGCTTCAACAAACCGTATAGTGCGCGCACGTCGGAGAGGGAGACAGCGAGAGACTGCGTGTGTGCGCCTCATGACACAGACTCAGGTATCGAAATCAGGCACCGAAGTTTTCATTCTTATTCGGTCTGGTTACTACCGTTTACGTCAGAACCGGTTCCCTATTGGCACCGAGTTTGAGTATGCTAACCCTACACAAGAGTGAAAAAGAAAAGTTATTTAAATTATATATTTCGAAGCTACATCAACAACTTTGAGGGTTAGTATTCTCTCATATCGATATGAAATTCGACTAGCAAATCAGCGTTTCTAAAATCGTTGTCTCCGTTTCTGAGAAAATGGATTTTATTAAAGTTTTGCCTCTATACACTTGGCCTGCAGAACGTGCTTCCGGAAGTAGAGACGCTGACTGAGATTCTTTTGGACATACGTCATCAGGGTTCGTGCATAGAGGCTATGGGAGGAATGGGCCAAAATACCAGCTACAGTGTGTGCAAACCTTGTAAAGACTTACAGGAAACGTTTGACCTCTGTCATTGCCAACAAAGGTTATGTTACAAAGTATTGAGTTTAACTTTTGTTATTGAAAAAATACTTATTTTCCACCATAATTTACAAATAAATTCTTCAAAAATCCTACAATGTGATTTCCAGGATTTTTTTTTTTTTTTTTTCATTTTGTCTCTCATAGTTAAAGTGTACCAATTAGAGTTCTCAATGGGTCGTGTTTGGCCCCAAAAACCACGGCGAACCCGCGGTTCGGGCCGGGTTCGGGTCGAAAATATAAGCAAATGACTCGGGTTCGGGTCGGACCTCGGGCTTAATCTTTTCCACCCAGTAAAAAAACAAACAAATTATTATAATCATCGCTGCTGTTCACCGTAAAGAAAGTCTGGCTGCTGCGTGCAAAGTCCATCGCGGGTGGCTGGCAGAGAGGAGAACACGCCTCAGTCTATCCACTGTGGACGCACTGATCTTCCTCCACGATGCCTATTATAAGCATATGATTATGTTTGTAGGCTAGGTCTATTTTGTTTCAAAACTCGTAGCCCGCTTGCTGGTTTCAAAACGCGGTCGGAAGACTAGGAAAAGGAAAAGAGAATCTGACTGCGTGAGAAACCTGACAGGAGTCCCGCTCTCGGTCGAAGCTTTATACTCATTGGCGCGAGCTCAAAAGCAGCACTGGATGCAACGGTGATGCTGACCTGGCGATCTTGTTGATGGACTAGTAAGTCAACCTTTCTAAGTTTGTGCTCATTTTATTTTGTGATTTCACCGGAATGAATAGACGCTGCAACGGCAATAGACTGTACAAGAACGCGTGCGCGTCCGAGTCGGGCCGCGGGCCGGGTTCGGGCAGATAATTCATGTTGATGTGTCGGGTTACATCGGGTCGGGCTTCAAAAGCCACGGGCCAGGTCGGGTCGGGTAATAATTTTCAGGCCCGTTGAGAAACTCTAGTACCAATGATGAAAATTATCTCAGACCTCTCTCATCATTCTAAGTAGCCTGACTAAATACTTTTTGGCCCCACTGTAACTGTATGTGTATACCCACACAAACGATTTACGGGCTGTTAAACGATTAATCGCATCCAAAATAAAAGTTTGTGTTTACATAATATATGTGGATGCACTGTGTATAATTATTTTGTATAAATACACACACATGCATGTATATTTAAGAAAAAAATATTATTTACATATAAAATATTTATATATAATATAAATTCTAAATAAATCTATATACAGTATATACATGAAAATATTTCTTAAATATATACAAGCATGTGTGCGTATTTATATATATAAAATAATTATACACAGTGCACCCACACATAGTATGTAAACAAACTTTTATTTTGGATGCAATGAACTGCAGCACTCCGGCCGGAGGTGACGTCACGCGCATTCCCTCTATAGCCAATTCTATCTCCATAGCTGTTTTTACTCAGTTTTATTACATGAATGATCAGGGTGGCAGCTGTACTCTCGCTCAGTTGCTTGGCGCCAGGAGCAGTAATAAGGAACACCTGGTTGCGCAATTCAGGAAATCCCATGAAGGCTACATGATGCGTCCCTGAACGCCGAATAGGCTGCATCCTTCGAAGTCTACAGCCTTCGAAGGACGCAGCCTTCACATTGGGACACAGCTATAATGTACAAATGAAATGTACTAGAGTCTGGTTGAACCAGGCTATGAATGACCTGGAATGCTACAAAGTCATAAGTCGTGGTTTGAAATCGTAATTTACGTGCTCAAAAACCTGCCTGAAACGCAGTATAAGTCCCACCCCTCCGCTTCCGGCTCATGGGACCTTATTTCGGAAAAAAATATGAATGGTAGTCAATGGCGTGAGACAACTTATCTTTTTATTCCGTCTGAACTGTGCCCTGAATTACACATATGATGTTTGTCCATTTAAAAGATAATTCTGAAAGTCAAAAACGTCGCAGTTTGTCATAAAACAGAAGAGTAACATTTAGTTATATTTGAAAATCGCTCAATGAACTACATCTCCCGGGAAGCAAAACAACGAGTGAGATCCGCTGCTCGTGTGTGTGCAGTCTGGTACAAAACACTCAGGTATGATGGCGTAACGTTACGATTATAACGTAAGACTATAGAAACAATGACAGACATAAGCCTCAGTAAAGTTAGTTTCATTCATTGAGAGAAAATGTGCGCCTTTGGGTTTGGAGTCTTTGTAATTACGTATTTTTTTACAGTCTTATACCTCAACGGTTTTACATCAAACTGTGACTTTCTTTACTTTAAAATGTATCTTTTAAATTGACAAACATCATATGTGTAATTCAGGGCACAATTCAAACGAGATCAAAATATTTGTTGTCTCTCGCCATTGACTACCATACAATATTTTTCCGAAATAAGGTACCATGGTGGTCAGGCTCTCTATTGGACTCTCTAAAAAAAAAATACCAGTCACAACAGCAATCTTCGCCAGGTAACGTTTATGGCAGGACATCATAATTATACAGGGTTGCCAACTCTCACGCATCTGGCGTGACACTCACGCATTCAGCCTCAATCTCACGGTCTCACGCTCAACAACGAAATCTCACGCTAAATTAGACATTCTTCTGGACTGTATTTTTTTTAAGCAAGTTCAGGCTCTTAACTACTGATTGGACGCAGAGAAAAATCGCGGAAAAAGATGACACTAACACGGACAGACTAGACAGAGAAGTTTACTCTTCATATGGAACGCTTTGGCGCTTTTAAATGTGACAGATCGCAGTAGCGCGTCAGTCAAACGGCACGTGATACAGTTGCCTACAACACCCACCCAAGGGCACGAAGCAAAATACTGTATCTGGTAATCTCCTGTCAACACGGGCTTTTGCGATGCACAGAGAGACGCTGCGCTGCCTATGACTTTGAACGTGAGTTGAGAGTGTACTTTTGCACTACGTGCCTGTCTTTTAAGCAAAAAAGATACTTTTCACTAAATATCTACACTGTAAAAAATTACCAGCATTTCACAATAATTAACAGTATTATTTTACAATAACTTGTTGTAATTAAGATTCCCTGTAATAGCATTAACTTTTATTTTACAATAAAATATTGTAATCTAAAACGTGCTGTTATATCACAACAAGGTCTGTAATATCACAGCAACGCAGTGAAAAAAATTCAGGATTTCACAGCATTAAACCGTATTATTACAGTGAAATATTATATTGAAACATCATCATGCCCTGGGAAGTCACATGACATAACCGAACAGTTTTGAACTGAAGGCTCCGTCGTGTCCCTCCTCTATTCCGGGCTGAATGGAGAAGGTGAGCAGCATGCATGTTTGCATGTTATTTAAATATAATAATAATAATTTTCGTCGGACGCTCGGGAGAAAGCAACAGACGACGCTTCACGCTTGAAAGAAGGGCGCGAATTTTCTCTTCAGCTTCATCAGCAGCATGGAAAGACTGTGTATGGTAAGTCACTTTTAAAATTCATTGCCTATGAAGACTGTTTTGTGTCTAAGGGTAATTTAATTTATTTCCTAGGCAGTGATATCAGAAGATGGTTTACGTTTATTAGTAACTTAGCAGCTAAGTTAATAATTTTTAAGAATTGATAAGTTTCCGTTGAGGTTATTTTAAATTTAGTGTGTTATGTCATCTTTACAGTTTAGAAGGCTGTTAGTGAAGCGATTCAACCTTAAAATAATCCCGATGCTACTATAATGGTTTGGGTATTTTTCATTTTCGTCGTGATTGAACGAATGTGTATTGGCCGTTTTAAAATATAGGCTAAAAGGTTAACGTTAATGCATTCAGGTTAAGTTAACGTTTTCCTTAAGAGAAGGAAGACGGCAATGAGTAATAGAGATTGAACTGAACGTTACTTGTGTTTTCTGAGGCAATAAGTGTTCAAATGAATCTTTTTATGTAATATTTCAGATTTGTTTGAGCTTTGAACATGATTTCCAATCAACTTGAACGTTACATGACGTAAGTTACCATGGATGGGGAAGGCGCCATTTGCTTCACTGCAAACTGTTTGGTAAGTATTTTAAAAATTTAATGTCTATCACAACTGGTTTTGTCTAAGATTAATTAATTTAAAGTATTTCCTAGGCGCCGAAGGGCCGAAAATAGTTTAAATTTATTATAAATGTGCCTCAGAAATTCCTAATGGCTGTTTTGTTTGACCCAGTTTCCTTTGAGGCCATTTTAATGCAGCCTACCTTACATAACATTACATTTAGTGGTTCAATGTTAACGTAGTTGCTTGCACACATGAGCCTATGTTGTTTTGTTTTTTTTACATTTCAGAGATTGTGTGAACAGAACCTAAACATAAAGAGTGTTGGATATCATTTGAATTTTAATGATTCCAATTTGTATCCTTAATTCGATTTCCAACAAGGTAAAATATATTTTAGATATCATTCACATGTATCCATTAAGTTATGGCGGCAAGGCACTGTGCTTTTTCACTGAATCATTTATACAATCCACTCGTTTAAACTGTTGATTCATTCAGGAACATATTAAATGACTATCTTTAAGAATCGGTCATTGAATCATTGATTCACTGAGATTTGTTTAAAAACGCAGGTTCATTTATTAACGGAACACCCGTATTGCGTGGAGATGTACAACGATACCACAGAACTCCTCAGCACCACCTGCTTGATCATTCCAAGGTAATGTTACTTTGATCTAGTATCAACATTTCTAACTCATTATTTTGTTCTCATTCTAGAAATCTACATGACCACAATAAATAATAATAATTATAATTATAATAAGAATTACATTTGTATAGCCCTTCGTATAGCAGATTCCAAAGTGCTCATAATGCATAATGTTTATTCTGTTCATTTCAGGTGACATGATGAAGCCCTCTGGATGGCTTAAATCCATCAAGGGACATGTTGTGATGGGCCCACGCCCTTTCTTTTTGCATGGAGTTGCTGCTTTCTTCATTACCTATTACGCCTTTAACCTTGAGGTTCCTGCCGCTGGATCGTTCAACGCTGAAGTTCATTCAAAGGTATTTTATAAAGATCACTATTTAATCTTGTAATTCACATTATAGTACATGCTTCCAACTCAATGATTGTCTTGAGGTCTAAAATGCTGACAAACGAGGTACCTGAGGCTAGCCTGGTGAGACCACCCTGATCTCGCGAACTCATTCAATTTCGCTCTGCAGATCAGTCTGGATTCTACACATGTTATGCTGACAAATACTAACCTGGCCCTAGCCAGATGAATATCGCTCCGCCTAGCTCCACTCATCCATCTGGAACCGATCCATTGAAATGGCGTTTCAGAAGGCTGGGCCTTATCAAAAATTCTTGCATACGATTGGATAAGCCACGTGTCTGTCATCTTGATCGACGTGCTATTTCAACCACTCACACCGAAGCCAACCCGTGACGCTGATGGGAGCGACGCAGGAAAAAACAAAACAGAATAGCCATCAATCAGCGCAATGTCGGTAAACGATCAATGCCGTCTGTGCCATGAAAATGTGCGGATAAAAGGCAACATTATGCACAGCAAACTTATTTTTAACAAAGAAGCCAACCAAAAAAGTATACACGAACGACTTACAGAACTCGGTTTAACATTGTTACAAGTTCAGGTAAGATCATGTCGGATATGCAGTCGGTGCTTTCGCTTTATTGGCAGACTCGAAGATGCCGTTCTCTGGTGTTCTTTTAATGAAACAATGTTATGTAAATTGGACAACACGGATGAAATAGCAGCATCAATGTTAACGCTTGCTTCCTCGATGCGAGCCGCCATTGTTGTCTGAATCAAAACAGTCTCACGCACTGACGCACGGTCGCTTCTCCACTACGTCACATCTGTGATACTCCCGCCCTGCGTCCTGATTGGCTAGGCCATAAAATTGCTTGGAGAAATCACTCTCAATGGGAGAGGTTCCAGATGGATGTGAGTGGAGCTAGGCGGAGCATATTCATCTGGCTAGGGCCAGGTTAGACAAATACCTGCTGGTCCAATCACAGCTATTTATTTTGTTTTGGGGCAGGCTATGTGATGATGATTTCAAAACGTTGAAATGCAAATGTATTGAATGAAAGGGTTAGTTCACCCAAAAGTGAAAACTAACTGTAAGTCTATTTTAAACTGAAACTATCTTTGCTTATTAACAGGTGCTTCCTGGGCATCAATCCTGAAAGAGGCTCAAAGACCAAGGAGCAGACAACAATGAACACTTGTGTGAGCACCCTTTTGAGGAAACTTATTGACTTTGAGTGGTCATCATAGTTTTTTTTGCAGCGGTAGTCGTCAGGCTCAGTTGAGTAGCCTTCTACTTTTTGTAATTTTTCAAACAACTTTGCAGTACAAGATTTTTACACAATGCTGTTGCGAGTGGACTCATTATAATGTTTGAGACTAAGAGGAGTGACTGACCCCTTTACGGCATTCCTTCATCACTCTCTCCCTAGCACTCTTATCTTGCCATGAAGACCTCATTCCCATCCTGTCCATTCCTGTTATTGTGACACAGCTTGAGTAGTTGAATTGTGAGACAGGTTTGCACAATTTCTCTGCATTTTTTTAGATGGCTTTTTTGACTAGAAAGATAATTTTCTTGAACTCTTGAAGTTCTTGGCATCTGCTGTACATTTAAAAATATCTATTTGTTAATAAATTTGCCATTGTGCTTACATTGACTTTACCTCAGTGTTGTTTTTTGGGGAGAGGGGGTTAATAGGACAATGCTTGTAAATTCACAGTAAATTATTATCAACTTGTACATTACTTTCATAGTAGACTATGTAAAAGTACAGGGCCTTGTAATGATGTACAGCAAAAGATTGTAATTCCCCAGTAATGTACTGTAATATCACAGTAATTGCTTTGTCATTGAAGCTGTGAAGTTACAGTATAGTTGTGCTTTTACAACAATGCATTGTAATATCACAGATATAAAATCACAGTAAATTGCTGTGAATATATTTCACAGTATATTACTGTAATCCTTACTGTGAAAGTCATGCAAAATTTATCCAATTATTTACTGTAATTTCACAACGAAAATTTTTACAGTGTACAGTGGCGTAGGGCGAGGGCGTGAGGTGCTTGAAAGCAGCGTTTCGACCCGAGTTCGAATCCGCGTTTGGCCGAACTCTCTTCTCACTTTTCCCAACACCGAAACCGTGAAATGACATTGTGCCTTTATAAAACAGCACACGACTGTAATTAAGTAGCCTATATAGCCATTCTGTTTGTGCTGCGTGAACATGGTGATCTGGTGTTTTCTCCAAAATAAAAACTCAAGGGTTTATTTCTTGCAAAGAAGAAATTAGGAGAAAACTATTGTAATTAATTTTCCTATACAATAGTGTAAGTAAAATATACTTTTGAAATATACATTTTAATTTATACAGTACATTTATAGGCTAGGCCTATATGGATTTTATGTAATAGGAATAATTATATAAATCATTATTACATTATTATAATAATCGTTTGGCATCCTGAAACAGACTGAGACTTTATATCATAACTAAAAAGATGTTTGATCCCTCTTTAATGTCCAGGTTCACGTCGAAGCTTTTCCTTTGTTCAATGCCACAGTTCATGGGTTGAGGCCAGTTAAAGCTCTTAATTTTGAGCTTTCAAAGTGCACCAGATTGATGCATTTACCCTTAAAATGTACAAAATTTTCTTGCGGGAGCATGCCCCCCAACCCCCCTAGAGGGACAGAGGTCTCAACATTGTTTTACAAAATCATATGTGAAAGAACAATGATCTATGAACTTTACTCCCAAAACAATTTTTTTAATCAGTAAAACTGTTATACTAATGCGAAATTAAAATGGGGAAAACTATACATTTGGCCTACAAGACATTGTGCCCAGGGGACATTGTGACGACCACCTAGTACTACCACACATCCCCCCCCCCCCAACACCCAAATCTCACTCCAAGGAAAACTCAAAAGTTGGCAACCCTGATTATACCAAAACTTCCCAGTGATTTGAGAGGGCGTTGATGTCCAATTTATTTTAACTAGGAAACATACGAAACGTCCGTGAAGGAAGCAGCTAAGAAATATGTGAATTAACTTACACGCAAGAAGCATATGTGACGACAAACAAATCATACAACAGCTCATATTTCAGAATTACTATGGTATTTGGGGCACCAAAAAGATTTTAGACTAATAACTTTCAGCACACAGTAGCATGTTCATCATGTAGCATAAGTTATATAGTAACGTTAATCATTCAATATCATTTCAAAGTACCATAGTAATTCCACCTCTACAACATGACAATCAAATAAGATGTTACCAGCTCAAATATGTTGCTGATGTTCTTCTTCTTCTGGGCTGTTTGTGTGTTACTGGGCTTCATCTGCTCGTCTTCACCTTTGTCATCTTCCTCAGTAAGTTTGAGCGCGTGTAAAGCGGCCTGAGCGCGCTGCTCGCCCTTCAGCCTACGCAAAGCACGACTCGACATGATGGACGTCAAATCAACTAATCAGTGATCAATAATCTCGCATCGACTCGACCCCAAATGTCTCATAAACTTGAGGATGTTCAAGAGTAGACGCTATAGTCATACACGAAACACGTGACGTCACCTTAAACCGAAGTGGGTGTGTTCAAAAAGTACGCGACCCGGATGCTATTTTGTGTTGTGCTTCCTACAATATTATTATATATCCTATTATTATTATTATTATTATTATTATTATTATTATTATTATTATTATTATTATTATTATTATTATTATTATTATTATTTAAACAGATGCAATGACTCCTTATTTATTAAAAACTAAAATTGAAGGATGAAACCTTTTTCTTGATGATTCCACAGTGTCTGGTGACGTGGACTTTGAATTGATTCAAACAACAAAAAGGGACAACTTTAATCGGGCCAAATTGTGTAGGCGATGTGGCTATCTCGCTTTTTGAGCCAACGAGCGCCCTCTGCTCTGCAGTCAGACCCTTCTCGCCCTCTGCATGACTGTAGCCTCTAAATTCGAGTTACTAACTAGAAAGTCAGAGGGGTTATAAAACACGTACAAAGTGCATTATAAACCTGTGAAGGAGCGCTAGATAAAGCATGACGTGTGAGAGTAATAATCAGCTCCAGGCACGTGGTGATGGGAAATGTAGTCGAATACTTGGTTAATACGGGTTAATACTGCGGTAAGGGAGCCCTCTGGTGGCGATCAGAGGGAGCATACAACATCACGTCTGCACAGAAGATTCCACCTCCTGATGACGAACCAGGGCCCGTATCCCTAAAGAATTTTTGTGCAAAAGTGGCGCTTCAGCAGCCAAATTCTAAGAAAATTCTCAGAGTCATTGACGTTTTCTTAGAATTTCCCTAAAAGTGACACAGAAAAATCCCAGTTAATATAAAAGCTATTCCTCAAGATTCCTAGCGCTTAAAAGGATCCTAATGCGAATATGTGCTAAGAGCAGGGAAGAGGACTTTTAGTGGCTTAGGAGTTCCCCTGAGCAGCTGCACAAAATTTATTTTTTTCCTTTTTTCTCCATTTTCTGTGTTTGTAGGATATTTGTTAACAAGCCTTCATAAATAGACCAGCCAGCAATCACAGACATTGATAAAAGCTGAGCCGTGTTACCCTCGCTAAGTACCACACTAAGTTGTATCGTTGCAATTTCTACTTCATTAATAGACAGCCCCTTGAGATAGGCCATCTTGTTTTCAATGGGGTCCATATGGAGTGAAAGTACAAAATATGCCAGCTAGGATATTAATATGAGCAAATAAGACACAAATTATTACTTTGAACCAGGGTGTAATGAGCTTAAGTTTTCACATATTTTAGATTCTAATGTTAGGCTATAACCCTACAGCTTACTATTCATTTTCCAGTATGTTTTCTTGAATGTGAAATATTATTTACAATTACAGTCTGCATAAGATTAGAGTGTATAATTATGTTTATTGATTTGAGGGTACATCCTTTGCTCATTATCACCAAAAGTTCATTTTCATCAAACTTGTAGGATCAACTAATCACGGCTTTTGAAATGATGACTCATACCTAGCAATGGGGTCAACCACACCTCCTCACAAGATAGGATTTTCCCAGGTTCTGAGTCTTTCCAGCCAGCATCATGAGATCCTTCTTCAGGTCAACGCCACACAAAGAAGCTGGTTGGAACAATTGAAGCCGTCTCCCACACACTATTCTTATGTGAAATGCTTTTCTTAGGCTTAGTTCGCATTTAAAGGGGCATTTTTGTCCAAGTTAGGTTCCAAGCAGTTAATACAGACACTGGACCAGCTTGGCCTAAACACACTCTTTGTGCTACTGGTTGCTGGAGTCTTTGAACTTTCTGACCACAAACAAGTTCGGGTCGCCAACAACACATCCACCTCCCCACCCTAACAAACAGACACACACACACACACACACACACACACACACACACACACACACACACACGCACACACACACACACACACACACACACAATCACACAACGCACAAGACACTTTTACAATTTCTGCTCTCTCTTTTGCATACTGTTTGCACTTTATAATGTAAACATACTTACATTTTTATGTGCCTGATGTTTTAGGGCCCAAGCCCTGAAGAGCGCAAGCCCTATGTTTTCCTTCCGATTATTATATATATATATTTTTTCTAACGACTATTCAGGCACTTTTCAGCCTTAACATGCTCAAAACTCTTGAAACTTTGCACACATGAGGTCAGAACCTGCGCCATCAAGCCGGGCTGAAGATGGTACCCGGGCGTGGCAGGGGCTTGACAGCGCCCTGGAACGTCTGCGAACACTTGGTCCATAACTCAAACACGCTTGTGTGTAATAATATGAAACTTGGTACACATGTCGATACTCATCGTTTCATCTATACCTCACATTCTTACTTTTTAGCCCAGCCCAACAGGAAGTCAGATTTTTGGGTTGTTTCAAAACGTCACCAATGGAATTTAATATACTCCTCCTAGAGCATTCATCCACATGGAACTATCCGGAATTAACTTTGTAGATATCAACAATGTCTTTTGACTAGTCGTAATTCAATTTTGGATAGTTGGGATTATCATTTAAGATATCTGTAATGTGATCGTGACTGAGTCAAAGCGACAGGTAGGATCTGGCAAGCCGTTTTAACATTTAATGATTTAATCATGAAAGGGCCGAAAGCCTGCGGCACCGCCCACCCCGGTGCCTTCAGGTAACTAAAGGAACGGGGTCTGCGGGTGCCACCCAGCTTGGGCCCGGCCATTGCTGCTCGCAGCTATATTTCAGGGCCCAAGCCCTGAAGGGGCGAAGGCCTGTATTTTTCCCTCAGGATTATTATTAGGGCCCAAGCCCTGAAGGGGCGAAGGCCCTTGTTTTCCTTAGGGGATCCTTATTAGGGCCCAAGCCCTGAAGGGCGCAGCGCCTATTGTTTTCCTTCCTTGCGATTATTTTTAGGGCCCAAGCCCTGAAGGGGCGGCAGAGCCCTATTGTTTTCCTTCCGATTATTTTTTATTTTTAGGGCCCAAGCCCTGAAAGGGCGCAGAGCCCTATTGTTTTCCTTCCGATTATTTTTTTTATTTATTTTTTTTTTTATTTTTTTTTCTAGCGACTATTCGGGCACTTTTGGGGCCCTTAACATGCTCGAAAACTCTTGAAACTTTGCACACGGGTCAGAACCACGGCCATCAGAGCCGGGCTGAAGCTGGTACCCGGGCGTGGCAGGGCGGCTCGTCAGCGCCCCCTGGAATGGGGTCCGAACACCTGGTCCATAACTCAAACACACTTGCATGTAATAATATGAAACTCGGTACACATGTCGATAGCAGAATTTCATCTATACCTCGCGTTCTTGCTTTTTACCCCAGCCCAACAGGAAGTCGGCTATTGAGGTTTTTTTGTAAAACACACGCAATGAACTTTTAAATACTCCTCCTAGAGCTCTGATCCAAATTCGACGAAACTCGGTCAGCGTGAAGTCAAGACATTGAGGATGAAAGTTTGTGTGGGGATTTTTGATATCTTGAACGGTTTGGCCGTGGCGAGGGAAACGAAATTATGGCGAGAAACGTGAAACAGGAAGTGTGTCATAACTTCAGCATACATTAACTGATCTGGATGAAACTTCAGCAGTGCGTTCGCTGTAAGAGGACGATCACATGGATGTGACTATTGTGAGTCAAAGTTATAGCGCCACCAACTGGCAGCAGGAAGTGTGTCACTTTCAAAATGCTTTGAAATCACCCTCTTATTTTTACCCGATTTGCTTCAAACTTCATCTGTATAATGTACATACACGGCAGATGAAGACCTATGAATGGATTCTTGATATCTTTGAAACTGTTGCCGTGGCGACGCATCAAACTTTACCATTCTTTAGGATGCATTCTTTTAGGGATTCGAACATTTGTCCATAAATCAAACACACGTGCATGGATTAATATGAAACTCGGTACACTCATAGATCACATCAGGCCAAACAACTTTCGTGCTCTAAGTTTTACGACAGTTCAAACGGAAGTCGGGAATTATGTTTTTTTTTTTTTAAATAATTGTCCTAGAAAAACATCAAATTACAACCCATGCTGTTACCAATCACCACCAAACTCGATGTGCATGAAGTCAAGACATTGAGGATGCTATATTCCGGACGGATTTTTGATATCTCGAACGGTTTGGCCGTGGCGGATTTTTTTGACTAAAAAAGGACACATAAAGTGTGTTATAACTTGGTTAGTTTTACTGACAGTTACAAAACTTGCCGTGTATATTGTTCTATTCAAGCCAAACAACTTTCTAATTAACAATAATAAGCTCAAACCCACAGAAAGTCAGATATTGTAGTTTGAATATGATCATGCTCTTTCTAAACCTAGGCCTGTCACACAGTCTGTGTGTGTGTGTGTGTGTGTAGGGGGAGGGGGCTTAATCATTTCACTGTGTGTCTGGCCTGCTAAAGTAAATACATTTCTTAAGCCTGGTATTTTTTACATAAGTTTTTATTTTTATTTTTTTTATAAGTAAAGGCATATAACCTGTTTAATTGTAGTGCATTGACAATAGTTTTATATAATTAGTGTATTAATTAAATTAACTTGGTCCATAAATCAAAAAAGTAAGTAAATAAATCAAAAAGGAAGTGTGTTAAAACTTCTGCATACATTAACTGATCTTGATGAAACTTCAGCAGTGTGTTCGTTGTAAGAGGTCAGTCACATAGATGTGAGTCAAATATATAGCGCCACCAACTGGCAGCAGAAAGTGTTTCACTTTCAAAATGCTTTGAAATCGACACTCTTACTTTTACCCGATTTGCTTCAAATGTAAACACACGCCAGATGAAGAGCTGTGAAAGCATTATTCAATATCTAAGATAATGTTGCCATAGCAACGCATCAAACTTTAACATTCCTTTTTTTTGATGATTTTGAGTCTCTTAGCGGCTTTTGGGGCCCTTAATGGGTTTGAAAACTCTTGAAACTTTGCACACAGGTCAGATCCCACAGCCATCAGAGCCGGGCTGAAGATGGTACCCGGGTGTGGCAAGGGGGCTAGACAGCGCCCCCTGGAACGGGGTCCAAAAACTTGGTCCATAAATCAAACACGCTTGCATGTAATAATATGAAACTCAGTACACATGTTGATCTCATCGTTTCATATATTCATATATTCTCCTCAAGCCGGACAACTTTCTAATTTACACTCATGAGCTAGGACCCACAGAAAGTCAGATATTTTGGTTTGAAAATGTTGAGTGTCTCTCTGAGCCTACACTTCTGTATGGCAAGCCCTTTTAACATTTAAAAGCTAAGTTTGACTATTCGTAATTAACATTGTAGATATCAACAACGTCTTTCTAGTCGTAATTACATTTTGGATAGTTTGTATTATCATTTAAGATATCTGTAACGTAATTGTGACTAGTCGAAACGACAGATAGAGTATGGCAAACCGTTTTAACATTTAATCATTTTAACCTACTAGTCTCTATTTTCATGCTACTAGTACTTATTTTTAGATACTAGTATCTATTCCATTAAGTACTAGTACTTATTCATTAGCTACTAGTGCTTATTCTTTAGATACTAGTGCCTTTTCTTTAGATACTAGTGTTTATTCTTTAGGTAGTAGTACCTTTTTAAAGATACTAGTACTTATTCATTAGACACTAGTCCTTATTTATTAGATACTAGTACTTATTCATTAGATGCTAGTCCTTATTCATTACATACCAATGCTTATTAATTAGTTATTAGTACTTATTCATTAGATACTAGTATCTATTAAATAGATACTAGTACTTATTCATTAGACACTAGTACTTATTTCAATGGTGACTAGTAACTATTCTTTTGTTACTACTAGTCACATTTTTTCCATTGACTTCTATGGTGATCTGTCATTCAGATATCAACTATTCAGTTCTGACTAGTATGTTAGTATGTATTCCAATTGTGGAATACATACTAGTATGTATTCCAAAGCAGGGGTTACGTTTTTGCACGTCGTGCAGAATAACCCAAAAGGCACCAAGGTGGCGGTGCCACCGGCTTTATATATATATATATATATATATATATATATATATATATATATATATATAAATATAGCTGCGAGCAGCGATGGAGGGCCAAAGCCGGCGGTACCGCCATTCCCGGTGCCTTTAGGCACCGGGGTTGAGTGCCACCCGGCTTGGGCCCGCACGCTGCTCGCAGCTATTAGGCCCAAGCCCTGAAAGGGCGCAGAGCCCTATTGTTTTCTCCGATTATTTTTATTTTTTTTTTTATTTTTTTTTTTTTTTTTTTCTTTTCTAGCGACTATTCGGGCACTTTTGGGGCCCTTGACATGCTCGAAAACTCTTGAAACTTTGCACACGGGTCAGAACCCGCGGCCATCAGAGCCGGGCTGAAGCTGGTACCCGGGCGTGGCAGGGCGGCTCGTCAGCGCCCCCTGGAATGGGGTCCGAACACCTGGTCCATAACTCAAACACACTTGCATGTAATAATATGAAACTCGGTACACATGTCGATAGCAGAATTTCATCTATACCTCGCGTTCTTGCTTTTTACCCCAGCCCAACAGGAAGTCGGCTATTGAGGTTTTTTTGTAAAACACACGCAATGAACTTTTAAATACTCCTCCTAGAGCTCTGATCCAAATTCGACGAAACTCGGTCAGCTAGAAGTCAAGACATTGAGGATGAAAGTTTGTGTGGGGATTTTTGATATCTCGAACGGTTTGGCCGTGGCGAGGAAACGAAACTATCGGCGAGAAACGTGAAACAGGAAGTGTGTCATAACTTCAGCATACATTAACTGATCTGGATGAAACTTCAGCAGTGCGTTCGCTGTAAGAGGACGATCACATGGATGTGACTATTGTGAGTCAAAGTTATAGCGCCACCAACTGGCAGCAGGAAGTGTGTCACTTTCAAAATGCTTTGAAATCACCCTCTTATTTTTACCCGATTTGCTTCAAACTTCATCTGTATAATGTACATACACGGCAGATGAAGACCTATGAATGGATTCTTGATATCTTTGAAACTGTTGCCGTGGCGACGCATCAAACTTTACCATTCTTTTAGGATGCATTCTTTTAGGGATTCGAACATTTGTCCATAAATCAAACACACGTGCATGGATTAATATGAAACTCGGTACACTCATAGATCACATCAGGCCAAACAACTTTCGTGCTCTAAGTTTTACGACAGTTCGAACGGAAGTCGGGAATTATGTTTTTTTTTTTAAATAATTGTCCTAGAAAAACATCAAATTACAACCCATGCTGTTACCAATCACCACCAAACTCGGTGTGCATGAAGTCAAGACATTGAGGATGCTATATTCCGGACGGATTTTTGATATCTCGAACGGTTTGGCCGATGGCGGATTTTTTTGACTAAAAAAGGACACATAAAGTGTGTTATAACTTGGTTAGTTTTACTGACAGTTACAAAACTTGCCGTGTATATTGTTCTATTCAAGCCAAACAACTTTCTAATTAACAATAATAAGCTCAAACCCACAGAAAGTCAGATATTGTAGTTTGAATATGATCATGCTCTTTCTGAGCCTAGGCCTGTCACACAGTCTGTGTGTGTGTGTGATTGAGTCTTTTGACACACAGTCTCTGTGTGTGTGTGTGTAGGGGAGGGGGCTTAATAATTTCACTGTGTGTCTGGCCTGCTAAAGTAAATACATTTTCTTAAGCCTGGTATTTTTTAAATAAGTTTTTGTTTTTATTTTTTTATAAGTAAAGACATATAACCTGTTTAATTGTAGTGCATTGACAATAGTTTTATATAATTAGTGTATTAATTAAATTAACTTGGTCCATAAATCAAAAAGGAAGTGTGTTAAAACTTCTGCATACATTAACTGATCTTGATGAAACTTCAGCAGTGTGTTCGTTGTAAGAGGCCGATCACATGGATGTGACTATTGTGAGTCAAATATATAGCGCCACCAACTGGCAGCAGAAAGTGTTTCACTTGCAAAATGCTTTGAAATCACACTCTTACTTTTACCCGATTTGCTTCAAACTTCATCTGTATAATGTAAACACACGCCAGATGAAGAGCTGTGAAAGCATTATTCAATATCTAAGATAATGTTGCCATAGCAACGCATCAAACTTTAACATTCCTTTTTTTTGATGATTTTGAGTCTCTTAGCGGCTTTTGGGGCCCTTAATGGGTTTGAAAACTCTTGAAACTTTGCACACAGGTCAGATCCCACAGCCATCAGAGCCGGGAAGATGGTACCCGGGTGTGGCAAGGGGGCTGAGACAGCGCCCCCTGGAACGGGGTCCAAAACTTGGTCCATAAATCAAACACGCTTGCATGTAATAATATGAAACTCAGTACACATGTTGATCTCATCGTTTCATATATTCATATATTCTCCTCAAGCCGGACAACTTTCTAATTTACACTCATGAGCTAGGACCCACAGAAAGTCAGATATTTTGGTTTGAAAATGTTGAGTGTCTCTCTGAGCCTACACTTCTGTATGGCAAGCCCTTTTAACATTTAAAAGCTAAGTTTGACTATTCGTAATTAACATTGTAGATATCAACAACGTCTTTCTAGTCGTAATTACATTTTGGATAGTTTGTATTATCATTTAAGATATCTGTAACGTAATTGTGACTAGTCGAAACGACAGATAGAGTATGGCAAGCCGTTTTAACATTTAATCATTTTAACCTACTAGTCTCTATTTTCATGCTACTAGTACTTATTTTTTAGATACTAGTATCTATTCCATTAAGTACTAGTACTTATTCATTAGCTACTAGTGCTTATTCTTTAGATACTAGTGCCTTTTCTTTAGATACTAGTGTTTATTCTTTAGGTACTAGTACCTTTTTAAAGATACTAGTACTTATTCATTAGACACTAGTCCTTATTTATTAGATACTAGTACTTATTCATTAGATGCTAGTCCTTATTCATTACATACCAATGCTTATTAATTAGTTACTAGTACTTATTCATTAGATGCTAGTACCTATTAAATAGATACTAGTACTTATTCATTAGACACTAGTACTTATTTCAATGGTGACTAGTAACTATTCTTTTGTTACTAGTCACATTTTTCCAGTGACTTCTATGGTGATCTGTCATTCAGATATCAACTATTCAGTTCTGACTAGTATGTTAGTATGTATTCCAATTGTGGAATACATACTAGTATGTATTCCAAAGCAGGGGTTACGTTTTTGCACGTCGTGCAGAATAACCCTAAAGGCACCAAGGTGGCGGTGCCACCGGCTTTATGTGTGTGTGTGTGTGTGTGTGTGTGTGTGTGTGTGTGTGTGTGTGTGAATGTAGCTGCGAGCAGCGATGGAGGGCCAAAGCCGGCGGTTCCGCCATCCCGGTGCCTTTAGGCACCGGGGTTGCAGGTGCCACCGGCTTGGGCCCGCGATGCGCTGCTCGCAGCTATATATATATATTAGGGCCCAAGCCCTGAAAGGGCGCAGAGCCCTATTGTTTTCCTTCCGATTATTTTATTAGGGCCCTATCTTCCTTCTATTTTTTTTTTTTTTTTTTTTTTTTTTTTTTTTTTTTTTCTAGCGACTACTCGGGCACTTTTGAGGCCCTTAACATGCTCGAAAACTCTTGAAACTTTGCACACGGGTCAGAACCCGCGGCCATCAGAGCCGGGCTGAAGCTGGTACCCGGGCGTGGCAGGGCGGCTCGTCAGCGCCCCCTGGAATGGGGTCCGAACACCTGGTCCATAACTCAAACACACTTGCATGTAATAATATGAAACTCGGTACACATGTCGATAGCAGAATTTCATCTATACCTCGCGTTCTTACTTTTTACCCCAGCCCAACAGGAAGTTGGCTATTGAGGTTTTTTTGTAAAACACACGCAATGAACTTTTAAATACTCCTCCTAGAGCTCTGATCCAAATTCGACGAAACTCGGTCAGCGTGAAGTCAAGACATTGAGGATGAAAGTTTGTGTGGGGATTTTTGATATCTCGAACGGTTTGGCCGTGGCGAGGAAACGAAACTATGGCGAGAACGTGAAACAGGAAGTGTGTCATAACTTCAGCATACATTAACTGATCTGGATGAAACTTCAGCAGTGCGTTCGCTGTAAGAGGACGATCACATGGATGTGACTATTGTGAGTCAAAGTTATAGCGCCACCAACTGGCAGCAGGAAGTGTGTCACTTTCAAAATGCTTTGAAATCACCCTCTTATTTTTACCCGATTTGCTTCAAACTTCATCTGTATAATGTACATACACGGCAGATGAAGACCTATGAATGGATTCTTGATATCTTTGAAACTGTTGCCGTGGCGACGCATCAAACTTTACCATTCTTTTAGGATGCATTCTTTTAGGGATTACGAACATTTGTCCATAAATCAAACACACGTGCATGGATTAATATGAAACTCGGTACACTCATAGATCACATCAGGCCAAACAACTTTCGTGCTCTAAGTTTTACGACAGTTCGAACGGAAGTCGGGAATTATGTTTTTTTTTTTAAATAATTGTCCTAGAAAAACATCAAATTACAACCCATGCTGTTACCAATCACCACCAAACTCGATATGCATGAAGTCAAGACATTGAGGATGCTATATTCCGGACGGATTTTTGATATCTCGAACGGTTTGGCCGTGAGCGGATTTTTTTGACTAAAAAAGGACACATATAGTGTGTTATAACTTGGTTAGTTTTACTGACAGTTACAAAACTTGCCGTGTATATTGTTCTATTCAAGCCAAACAACTTTCTAATTAACAATAATAAGCTCAAACCCACAGAAAGTCAGATATTGTAGTTTGAATATGATCATGCTCTTTCTAAACCTAGGCCTGTCACACAGTCTGTGTGTGTGTGTGTGTGTGTAGGGGGAGGGGGCTTAATCATTTCACTGTGTGTCTGGCCTGCTAAAGTAAATACATTTCTTAAGCCTGGTATTTTTTACATAAGTTTTTATTTTTATTTTTTTTATAAGTAAAGGCATATAACCTGTTTAATTGTAGTGCATTGACAATAGTTTTATATAATTAGTGTATTAATTAAATTAACTTGGTCCATAAATCAAAAAAGTAAGTAAATAAATCAAAAAGGAAGTGTGTTAAAACTTCTGCATACATTAACTGATCTTGATGAAACTTCAGCAGTGTGTTCGTTGTAAGAGGTCGATCACATAGATGTGAGTCAAATATATAGCGCCACCAACTGGCAGCAGAAAGTGTTTCACTTTCAAAATGCTTTGAAATCGCACTCTTACTTTTACCCGATTTGCTTCAAATGTAAACACACGCCAGATGAAGAGCTGTGAAAGCATTATTCAATATCTAAGATAATGTTGCCATAGCAACGCATCAAACTTTAACATTCCTTTTTTTGATGATTTTGAGTCTCTTAGCGGCTTTTGGGGCCCTTAATGGGTTTGAAAACTCTTGAAACTTTGCACACAGGTCAGATCCCACAGCCATCAGAGCCGGGCTGAAGATGGTACCCGGGTGTGGCAAGGGGGCTAGACAGCGCCCCCTGGAACGGGGTCCAAAAACTTGGTCCATAAATCAAACACGCTTGCATGTAATAATATGAAACTCAGTACACATGTTGATCTCATCGTTTCATATATTCATATATTCTCCTCAAGCCGGACAACTTTCTAATTTACACTCATGAGCTAGGACCCACAGAAAGTCAGATATTTTGGTTTGAAAATGTTGAGTGTCTCTCTGAGCCTACACTTCTGTATGGCAAGCCCTTTTAACATTTAAAAGCTAAGTTTGACTATTCGTAATTAACATTGTAGATATCAACAACGTCTTTCTAGTCGTAATTACATTTTGGATAGTTTGTATTATCATTTAAGATATCTGTAACGTAATTGTGACTAGTCGAAACGACAGATAGAGTATGGCAAACCGTTTTAACATTTAATCATTTTAACCTACTAGTCTCTATTTTCATGCTACTAGTACTTATTTTTTAGATACTAGTATCTATTCCATTAAGTACTAGTACTTATTCATTAGCTACTAGTGCTTATTCTTTAGATACTAGTGCCTTTTCTTTAGATACTAGTGTTTATTCTTTAGGTACTAGTACCTTTTAAAGATACTAGTACTTATTCATTAGAAACTAGTCCTTATTTATTAGATACTAGTACTTATTCATTAGATGCTAGTCCTTATTCATTACATACCAATGCTTATTAATTAGTTACTAGTACTTATTCATTAGATACTAGTACCTATTAAATAGATACTAGTACTTATTCATTAGACACTAGTACTTATTTCAATGGTGACTAGTAACTATTCTTTTGTTACTAGTCACATTTTTTCCATTGACTTCTATGGTGATCTGTCATTCAGATATCAACTATTCAGTTCTGACTAGTATGTTAGTATGTATTCCAATTGTGGAATACATACTAGTATGTATTCCAGAAGCAGGGGTTACGTTTTGCACGTCGATTGCAGAATGATCCTAAAGGCACCAGGGGTGGGCGGTGCCACGGCGCTTCTGCTGTTTGTGTGTGTGTGTGTGTGTATATGTGTATATGTGTGTGTGTGTGTGTGTACACTCACCGGCCACTTTCAGGTACACCTGTCCAACTGCTCGTTAACACTTTAATTTCTAAGCAGCCAATCACATGGCGGCAACTCAGGTGCATTTAGGCATGTAGACATGGTCAAGACAATCTCCTGCAGTTCAAACCAGAGCATCAGTATGGGGAAGAAAGGTGATTTGGATTGACTTTGACGTGGACATGATTATTGGTGCCAGAAGGGCTGGTCTGAGTATTTCAGAAACTGCTAATCTACTGGGATTTTCACGCACAGACCGTCTCTAGGGTTTACAGAGAAATGGGTCCAAAAAGGAAAAACATCCAGTGAGCGGCCAGTTCTGTGGCGGGAGATTGCCTTGTTGATGCCAAAGTCTCAGAGGAGAATGGCCAAGACTGGGTTCGAGGCTGGATAGAAGGCAACAGTGACTGAAGTAACCACCCGTTACAACCAAGGTGGGGCAGAAGAGCATCTTGTCTGAACGCACAGTACGTCAAACTTTGAGGCAGATGGGCTACAGCCAGCAGAAGACCACACCGGGTGCCACTCCTTTTCAGCTAAGAACAGGAAACTGAGGCTACAATTTGCACAAGCTCATCGAAATTGGACAATAGAAGATTGGAAAAACGTTGCCTGGTCTGATGAGTCTCGATTTCTTCTGCGGACATTGGATGGTAGGGTCAGAATTTGGCCGTCTACAACATGAAAGCATGGATCCATCCTGCCTTGTATGAGCAGTTCAGGCTGGTGGTGGTGGTGTCATGGTGTGGGGACATTTCTTGGCACTCTTTGGGCCCCTTGGCCCAGTTGAGCATCGTTGCCAACGCCACAGCCTACCTGCAGTATTGTTGCTGACCATGTCCATCCCTTTATGACCACAATGTACCCAACTTCTGATGGCTACTTTCAGCAGGATAATGCGCCATGTCATAAAGATGGGAATCATCTTCAGACTGGTTTCCTGAACATGACAATGAGTTCGCTGTACTCAAATGGCCTCCACAGTCACAGATCTCAATCCAATAGAGCATCTTCAGGATGTGGTGGAACGGGAGATTACGCATCATGGATGTGCAGCCGACAAATCTGCGGCAACTGTGTGATGCCATCATGTCAATATGGATGGAGTTCCCTGAGGAATTCTTCCAGCACCTTGTTGAATCTATGCCACGAAGAATTGAGGCAGTTCTGAAGGCAAAAGGGGTCGAACCCGTTACTAGCATGGGTACCTGAATAAAGTGGCCGGTGAGTGTCTATCTATGTATCTGATATAGCTGCGAGCAGCGATGGAGGGCCAAAGCCGGCGGTACCGCCATTCCGGTGCCTTTAGGCACCGGGGTTGCGGTGCCACCGGCTGGGCCCGCGATCGCTGCTCGCAGCTATATTTATATATTTATTTTTTATTTTTTTATTTTCTACGCGACTATTCGGGCACTTTTGGGGCCCTTAACATGCTCTGGAAACTCTTGAAACTTTGCACACGGGTCAGAACCCGCGGCCATCAGAGCCGGGCTGAAGCTGGTACCCGGGCGTGGCAGGGCGGCTCGTCAGCGCCCCCTGGAATGGGGTCCGAACACCTGGTCCATAACTCAAACACACTTGCATGTAATAATATGAAACTCGGTACACATGTCGATAGCAGAATTTCATCTATACCTCGCGTTCTTACTTTTTACCCCAGCCCAACAGGAAGTCGGCTATTGAGGTTTTTTTGTAAAACACACGCAATGAACTTTTAAATACTCCTCCTAGAGCTCCTGATCCAAATTCGACGAAACTCGGTCAGCGTGAAGTCAAGACATTGAGGATGAAAGTTTGCGTGGGGATTTTCGATATCTCTGAACGGTTTGGCCGTGGCGAGGAAACGAAACTATGGCGAGAAACGTGAAACAGGAAGTGTGTCATAACTTCAGCATACATTAACTGATCTGGATGAAACTTCAGCAGTGCGTTCGCTGTAGAGGACGATCACATGGATGTGACTATTGTGAGTCAAAGTTATAGCGCCACCAACTGGCAGCAGGAAGTGTGTCACTTTCAAAATGCTTTGAAATCACCCTCTTATTTTTACCCGATTTGCTTCAAACTTCATCTGTATAATGTAAATACACGGCAGATGAAGACCTATGAATGGATTCTTGATATCTTTGAAACTGTTGCCGTGGCGACGCATTCAAACTTTACCATTCTTTTAGGATGCATTCTTTTAGGGATTCGAACATTTGTCCATAAATCAAACACACGTGCATGGATTAATATGAAACTCGGTACACTCATAGATCACATCAGGCCAAACAACTTTCGTGCTCTAAGTTTTACGACAGTTCAAACGGAAGTCGGGAATTATGTTTTTTTTTTAAATAAATGTCCTAGAAAAACATCAAATTACAACCCATGCTGTTACCAATCACCACCAAACTCGGTGTGCATGAAGTCAAGACATTGAGGATGCTAAATTCCGGACGGATTTGTGATATCTCGAACGGTTTGGCCGTGGCGGATTTTTTTGACTAAAAAGGACACATAAAGTGTGTTATAACTTGGTTAGTTTTACTGACAGTTACAAAACTTGCCGTGTATATTGTTCTATTCAAGCCAAACAACTTTCTAATTAACAATAATAAGCTCAAACCCACAGAAAGTCAGATATTGTAGTTTGAATATGATCATGCTCTCTCTGAGCCTAGGCCTGTCTTTGCCTGTCACACAGTCTGTGTGTGTGTGTGTGATTTTGAGTCTCTTGACACACAGTCTGTGTGTGTGTGTGTGTGTGTGTGTGTGTGTGTGTGTAGTGTGTGCTGTGTGTGTGTGCCTGCTAAAGTAAATACATGTCTTAAGCCTGGTATTTTTTAAATAGTTTTTATTTTTATTTTTTATAAGTAAAGGCATATAACCTGTTTAATTGTAGTGCATTGACAATAGTTTTATATAATTAGTGTATTAATTAAATTAACTTGGTCCATAAATCAAAAAAGTAAGTAAATAAATCAAAAAGGAAGTGTGTTAAAACTTCTGCATACATTAACTGATCTTGATGAAACTTCAGCAGTGTGTTCGTTGTAAGAGGCCGATCACATGGATGTGACTATTGTGAGTCAAATATATAGCGCCACCAACTGGCAGCAGAAAGTGTTTCACTTTCAAAATGCTTTGAAATCACACTCTTACTTTTACCCGATTTGCTTCAAACTTCATCTGTATAATGTAAACACACGCCAGATGAAGAGCTGTGAAAGCATTATTCAATATCTAAGATAATGTTGCCATAGCAACGCATCAAACTTTAACATTCCTTTTTTGATGATTTGAGTCTCTTAGCGGCTTTTGGGGCCCTTAATGGGTTTGAAAACTCTTGAAACTTTGCACACAGGTCAGATCCCACAGCCATCAGAGCCGGGCTGAAGATGGTACCCGGGTGTGGCAAGGGGGCTAGACAGCGCCCCCTGGAACGGGGTCCAAAAACTTGGTCCATAAATCAAACACGCTTGCATGTAATAATATGAAACTCAGTACACATGTTGATCTCATCGTTTCATATATTCATATATTCTCCTCAAGCCGGACAACTTTCTAATTTACACTCATGAGCTAGGACCCACAGAAAGTCAGATATTTTGGTTTGAAAATGTTGAGTGTCTCTCTGAGCCTACACTTCTGTATGGCAAGCCCTTTTAACATTTAAAAGCTAAGTTTGACTATTCGTAATTAACATTGTAGATATCAACAACGTCTTTCTAGTCGTAATTACATTTTGGATAGTTTGTATTATCATTTACCTATTATCATTATCATTTATCATGTATTATCATTTATTCATATATTATCATATTATCATTTATCATGTATTATCATTTTATCTTTTATCATGTATTATCATTTATTATCATTGTATTATCATTTACATTTATTTGTATTATCATTTAAATGATTAAATGTTAAAACGGCTTGCCATTACTATCTATCTGTCATTTACGAACTAGTCACAATTACGTTACAGATATCTATATCTAGCGTAATTGTGACTAGTCGAAACAGACAGATAATATGGCAAGCCGATTTAACATTTAATACATTTTAACCTACTAGTCTCTATTTTCATGCTACTAGTACTTATATTTTAGATACTAGTATTAGGGCTGCACGATATTGGTAAAAAATGGCATTGCGATATTTTATATGTGCGCATATATATATTGCGATATTAGAACAATTTCCCCAGATGATTTGAATAGCTCTATTTGGAGAATGAATCATTGAATGACTGGGGTGGTTTTGTTATAGAGTATATCCGCATAGAAACTAATATTAATTAATTGAATGTTGTTTACTAATGTAGTTAACAGGTTATGTTAACAGGATGCTGCACATTAGTGGTGGTTGAGGAGATTCCCCTTCCCCCTATATAAAGCACTTTGAGTGCAGAGAAAAGCACTATATAAATGTAATTAATTATTATTATTTTTAATGTAGTTAACTAGACTTTAATAAATGGAACCTTAGTGAAAATTGTTTCCGATTTATGTCTCTTAAGTTCAGTGTTGAATAGATCAGTTGTTTTAACCATTCATTAAAGTGAATCGGTTCAAATGAGTCATTAGTTCGCGAATCGGACGTTTCATTAACGGACCACGCCCATACCCGCTGTGTGATTATCCAGGCAGGTTAGGACATCGCACAAGATTTGTGTCAACACAGAAAACATTTCATTACTGGATCGCATTTTTTTATTTATTTTTATTGAAAGTGTGGTTTATGTAATGTCATCTGAATGTGTGGAACAGCAATTCACAACCAGTGGTAGTTCAGAAAAAAAAGGTCTTCCGATCTTTTACCGTCATGTATTCTCAAAGATATTCAGTCAACTCAATTCATTGATATGCTCGAGCACAGGAGAGCAAGGGAGTTTGAAGACTGGTGAGTGCACGCGCAACCGGGACTTTCTCTCTCAGTTAAACGAGCGCAGAAGTCACTCATCGTCATCTACATCATTTACCGGTCAAGTTTGGCGGGACAAAACTGCGCTTTAGTAAGGCTGACAGAAAACAGAGCGCAAGTTCCAGTCTTCTTGCGCTTGATGTTTAAACTGACAGGACTTGCAAATTGATAAACTCTCACTATGATGGATGGTTAAACTTTGCATTTGATTTAATCCGCGAATCACAAGCGTTTACGAACCGGGGAGCTGCTGGCACGCAGCTACTGATCACGAATCACGGATTTACTACGATCCCTGAGTCACATCGCACATTCTTGCGATGTGACTATCGATGAATGCGCACATCGCGATATCGATGTTAAAGTGATACATCGTGCAGCCCTAACTAGTATCTATTACATTAAGTACTAGTACTTATTCATTAGCTACTAGTGCTTATTCTTTAGATACTAGTGCCTTTCCTTTAGATACTAGTGTTTATTCTTTAGGTACTAGTACCTTTTTAAAGATACTAGTACTTATTAATTAGACACTAGTCCTTATTTATTAGATACTAGTACTTATTCATTAGATGCTAGTCCTTATTCATTACATACCAATGCTTATTAATTAGTTACTAGTACTTATTCATTAGATACTAGTACCTATTAAATAGATACTAGTACTTATTCATTAGACACTAGTACTTATTTCAATGGTGACTAGTAACTATTCTTTTGTTACTAGTCACATTTTTCCATTGACTTCTATGGTGATCTGTCATTCAGATATCAACTATTCAGTTCTGACTAGTATGTTCAGTATGTATTCCAATTGTGGAATACATACTAGTATGTATTCCAAAGCAGGGGTTACGTTTTTGCACGTCAAGTACAGAATAACCCTAAAGGCACCAAGGTGGCGGTGCCACCGGCTTTATGTGTATATATATATATATATGTGTGTGTGTGTGTGTATATATATATATATATATATATATATATATATATATATAAATAATAAGCTGTGAGCAGCGATGGAGGGCCAAAGCCGGCGGTACCGCCATCCCGGTGCCTTTAGGTAACTGAAGGCACCGGGGTTGCGGTGCCACCGGCTTGGGCCCGCAATCGCTGCTCGCAGCTATATTTATTATTATTATTATTTATACGACTATTCGGGCACTTTTGGGGCCCTTAACATGCTCAAAAACTCTTGAAACTTTGCACACGGGTCAGAACCCGCAGCCATCAGAGCCGGGCTGAAGATGGTACCCGGGCGTGGCAGGGGGGCTCGACAGCGCCCCCTGGAACGGGGTCCGAAAACTTGGTCCATAAATCAAACACGCTTGAATGCAATAATACGAAACTCGGAACACATGTTGATCTCATCATTTCATATATACTCCACACTCTTAATTTTACCCCAGCCAGACAGGAAGTCAGCTATTGAGGGTTGTTTGTAAAACGCTTGCAATGGAAATTGAAATACTCCTCCTAGAGCTCTGATCCAAATTCAATAAAACTCGGTCAGCATGAAGTCAAGACATTGAGGATGAAAGTTTGCGAGAGGATTTTTGATATCTCGAACGGTTTGGCCGTGGCGAGGAAACGAAATTATGGCGAGAAACGTGAAACAGGAAGTGTGTTATAACTTCTGTATACATTAACTGATCTTGATGAAATTTCAGCAGTGTGTTCGTTGTAAGAGGCCGATCCCATGGATGTGACTATTGTGAGTCAAAGTTATAGCGCCACCAACTGGCAGCAGAAAGTGTGTCACTTTCAAAATGCTTTGAAATCACACTCTTACTTTTACCCGATTTGCTGCAAACTTCATCTGTATAATGTAAACACACGCCAGATGAAGACCTGTGAAAGCATTATTTAATATCTAAGATTATGTTGGCATAGCAACGCATCAAACATTAATATTCTTTTTTTTGATGATTTTGAGACTCTTAGCGGCTTTTGGGGCCCTTAACGGGTTTGAAAACTCTTGAAACTTTGCACACAGGTCAGATCCCACAGCCATCAGAGCCAGGCTGAAGATGGTACCCGGGCGTGGCAGGGGGGCTAGACAGCGCCCCCTGGAACGGGGTCCGAAAACTTGGTCCATAAATCAAACACGCTTGCATGTAATAATATGAAACTCGGTACACATGTTGATCTCATTGTTTCATATATACTTTACACTCTTACTTTTTACCCCAGCCAACAGGAAGTCGGCTATTGAGGGTTGTTTGTAAAACGCATGCAATGGAATTTGAATTATTCCTCCTAGAGAATTCAAAGAAATACCACGAAACTCGGTCAGTATGAAGTCAAGACATTGAGGATGAAAGTTTGTGAGGGGATTTTTTATATCTCGAACGGTTTGGCCGTGGCGAGGAAACGAAATTATGGCGAGAAACGTGAAACAGGAAGTGTGTTATAACTTCAGCATACATTAACTGATCTTGATGAAACTTCAGCAGTGTGTTCACTGTAAGAGGCTGATCACATGGATGTGACTATTGTGAGTCAAAGTTATAGCGCCACCAACTGGCAGCAGGAAGTGTGTCACTTTCAAAATGCTTTGAAATCACCCTCTTATTTTTACCCGATTTGCTTCAAACTTCATCTGTATAATGTAAATACACAGCAGATGTAGACCTGTGAATGGATTATTGATATCTTTGATACTGTTGCCGTGGCAATGCATCAAACTTTGAAATTCTTTTAGGATGCTTTTGAGACTCTTAGCATGCTTGAAATTGCATGAAACTCAACAGACACATCACATTTATTAGCCAGTAGACACGTGCAAAGTTTCAGAAACGGGCGTGCTGAGGGCTTAGTAGCGCCACCTTTTGACAAAAGTCGGGTTGTTAGTTTTATCTACAGTTACAAAAATCGGTATGTATATTGTACTCCTCGAGCCGGACAACTTTCTAATTTATACTCATTAGCTAGGACCCACAGAAAGTCAGATATTTTTGTTTGAATGTTGAGAAAATCTCAGAATTTTGCCAGGCTCTCAGTGTCTCTGTGTGTGAGTGAGAGGAGGGGCACCTGTCAGGTTAATTTTAACCCTTTATTTGCTGTGTGCGACTTCTCTGGCATTTTTGGGGCCCTTAACATCCTCTAAAATTCTTGAAACTTTACCGTGTGTAAAGTTTCAAGAATTTTAGAGGATGTTAAGGACCCCATGGCCATCAGGGCCGGGCTGAAGCTGGTAACCGGGCGTGGCAGGGCGGCTCGACAGCACCCCCTGGACTGGGATTCGAACATTTGTCCATAAATAAAACACATGTGCATGAATTAATATGAAACTCTGTACAATTATAGATCACATCAGGCCAAACAACTTTCGTGCTCTAAGTTTTACGACAGTTCAAATGGAAGTTGGGAATTATGGGTTGTTTGAAAAAAAATTCCTACGAGAAATACATCAAATTACAACGCATGTGTTTGCCAATCACAACCAAACTCGGTGTGCATGAAGTCAAGACATTGAGGATGCTAAATTCTGGACGGATTTTTTATATCTCGAACGGCCTGGCCGTGGCGAGGAAATTAATTTCAATGGCTAAAAAAGGACACATAAAGTGTGTTATAACTTTGCTCATTTTACCTACAGTTACAAAACTTGCCACGTATATTGTTCTCGTCAAGCCAATCAACTTTCTAATTTAAAGTAATTCGCTCTGAGCAACAGAAAGTCAGATATTGTAGTTTGAATGGATTTATTTCCCCTGCAGTTCTCTCTCTCTCTCTCTCTCTCTCTCTCTCTCTCTCTCTCGTGTGTGTGTGTGTGGGTGTCTGTGTGTGAAGGGGAGGGGGGGGCTGTTGTCTGTGTTTGCGTGTGTGTGTCTGGCTGGCTGCGATTTTTCCTACAAGTCCTTGTCTCTAAGTCCTTGTCTTTTTGCATAACAATTTTGTATTTTCTTTAAAACACACGATGTGTGTGTGTGTGTGTGTGTGTGTGTGTGTGTGTGTGTGTGTGTGTGTGTGTGTGTGTGTGTGTGTGTGTGTGTGTGTGTGTGTGTGTGTGTGTGTGTGTGTGTGTGTGTGTGTGTGTGTGTGTGTGTGTGTGTGTGTGTGTGTGTGTGTGTGTGTGTGTGTGTGTGTGTGTGGTGACTGTGTGTGTGAGTAAATTCTATTCTTAAAATGGCTCTTTTTTTCCTTCTTGGACAACCAACCAATCACAGTCTTCAAAAGATTGTCTCATAAATAGCAATGGGGTTAACCCGCCTCATCACTAAGATGAGAGTTTCTGTCTTTTCAGAGTTGCTCAGAGTTGCTCTCAGATTGGTCCCAAATCGCTCTTAAGCTAAGACTCCTACGTAAAAGTTTTTAAGTTAAATTAAAGCAACACCATGGAACTCTTCCACTTCTGGTCGCCCTACTGTTTGGAAGCGGAATTGTCCTTTACTGCTGTCGTAAATCTACCGCAGCGTACTGTCGCACGTGCTCGCTGTAAACTGACACGCACGTGCACGCGCACACGCACGCTCGCTGTCGATTCAAGCACCGGCTTTGGAATCAACAATGTCCACAGACAAGGTAGAGATATGATTCATGACTTTATGAAAGACATCCCAAACTAAGAAAGACTAAATAATTAAATTGATTGATATATATATATATATATTTATATATATATATATATATATATATATATATATATATATATATATATATATATATATATATATATATATATATATATATATGTGTGTAGCAGGAAGGATTATTACCCCTCCTTCCTCCTATGTCATTGCTTAGCGTTTGGCCAATGGCCAGGGTTCCGGTGCGTATAAGAGCACGAGCTACCGTTTCCTTGGTATGCGTCTTTTATCCGGGGTACTGACGTCATCTACGCGCCCTGCTGCTTTCTTCTGGGTTCAGCTTAATGTGCTGCCGGTAAAAAATTGCCGAAGCTGTTCATCCACTGGCCGTGCTGTTGGCGGGTGTATGGGCTTTGTTTGGAGAGTTGAATGTGGAAATTTGAGACAGTGTACGAATTTACCAGCGATGTCGACGAGTTTGTCAGAGACATTCGCCTCCATCTATCGCATATTCTGGGGATGGTGATTCGAGGACAGCGTGCTTGGTTGTATGCGATAAGGACGATACACGACCTTCTGATTGAGTATTATCTGCCCTGTGTTCCGCCATAAGGCTTTGTTCGTGTTGTGCCTCATCAACTGCTGTTCTGTTTGGGTTCTGTTGGCATGTGCTGTTTGGTCACAAGCGAGTTCGTCTTGAGTGAACCATTCTAGTGAGTCATTCAAGTGAACTATTCCCAGAGAACCATTCTAAGTGAGTCATTCAAGTGGACTATTTCAAGTGAACCATTCTAGTGGGTCATTCAAGTGAACTATTTCCAGTGAACCGTTCTAAGTGAGTCATTCAAGTGAACTATTTCCAGTGAACCACTCTAAGTGAGTCATTCAAGTGAATCGTTTCAGCGAACTGCCCTAAGTGAGTCATTCAAGTGAACTATTTCCAGTGAACCGTCCTGAGTGAGTCATTCAAGTGAACTATTCCAGGTGAACCATCCTAAGTGAGCCATTCAAGTGAACTATTTCAAGTGAACTGTTCTAAGTGAGTCAAGTGACCTATTTCAAGTGAACCGTCCAGGGTGAGTCATTCAAGTGAGTTGGTTCCAGCGAAGGGTGACTCTGTGTCTGTGATATGTTTTGAGTGTATATTTTTCTTTTTTTTCTTTTTTTGTTTATTTCTTTAGCATGTGTGTATTTTCTTTATTTATTGTGGTTGAATTGTACTGTTGAATTTATGTGATGTTTCTGTTATCTTGGGTTTGATTACCAACATTCAGTTTGGGACCAAAGAGTTGGTTCTGCCCTGGAATTGCACAACCATTTCTATCCTTTTGATTATTTTTGTTTAGCATAATACTGTGCTTTAATGTCCTGTTTTTCTTTTTGTTTGTTGGCAGGGCCTGGGCACCCGGGGCAGGCGAGAGAGCTGTTAGGTGGTAGGGTAACACTAGGTGGTAGGGTAGGGTAACACACACTGTGTGTCGTGGTTTTGGACATGAGTCGTGGAGTGTGTGCTGTGCTGGGGTGTGTGCACGGATTAGAGTACTCTTCCTAGAGGTGATACCTCGAGACTGCCCTTGGATACGTCCAGGTTACCCTGCCAGCCACTCTAGGACTTAGTGAAAAAGAGAGTATTGCTGGTCAACACTTTCTATAGAAAAGAACTGTCTTTAACAATTAATAAAATATATATATTTTTTCAATCACCTTTGTCTCTGACTCCAACTGTGGTTAGAATGGTGGCGTAGTCTGCGTAGTCGGACCTTATAAATTGAATCAAGTGTGGGTGTAAATTGTTCGGCCAAATGCTAATTCAAATGTAAGAGAGCTGCCGCTCCCGCTCCACTTTGCCACATATATATGTATATGTATGTGTGTGTGTGTGTGTGTGTGTGTGTGTGTGTATATATATATATATATATATATATATATATATATATATATATATATATATATATATATATATTCTGTAACAGTAAACTAGAAACGGTCTAACAGCAAGACAGTATTACACATGGATAAAAAGTAAAAACTTATTGCAGAACAGTTTTGCATGTAGTATACAATTTCACGAGTTCACACTTACATATAATTTGAGTGAGTAAGATTCAATGCGTATTTGGCGTGCTGTCTGGAGGGAGGGCTCCGAGCTCGGAATTCTGCCCGAACCCAGAGTACTCCCCCCGTATGCAAGTGCTTTTTTATAAAGAGGAGTGTGGAGAACTAGGAGTGTGGAAGGGGTGGAGGAGGGATGCTGCAAACAGTCAATGGATCGAGGTAAGACTGCTGAGTCTATTTGTACCCTCTTATCATTGACTGCTGATTGCTGTCCAGTCGTGTCAGATTATCTGAACGTGCTCCTCCCGAACTTAGTTAAATAAAACTTCATTTCACGAGTTCACACTTACATATAATTTGAGTGAGTAAGATTTAAAGCGTATTTGGCGTGCTGTCCGGAGGGAGGGCTCCGAGCTCGGAATTCTGCCCGAACCCAGAGTACTCCCCCAAAAGGCTAAAGAGCAGAGGACAGCCGCCGGACTAAAGACCCCCCAAAGAGTGCCAAGATTGGTGGGCTGGCATCTCGAGAAGGGGCCTGGATGCTTGTTCAGGGAGGCCCGTGATGGTGGCTCACTGCCTGGACTGATGGCCCTTGTTGACTGCGAACGAGGTGCAGTTGTACTATACTTGTCCAGGAGGTTTTCACGCTGCATCCGCTGTAAGACCAAATACTCGCTGAAATGAAAGAGAAAACGTGAGTGCTCTACCGGGAACTTCTCGCTCCATCCGCTGTGAGACAAATGCTCGCTGGATGGAAAGAGGAAAGCTGAAAAGTGGAAAAAAATAGTGCTTGCCCAGGAGATCCTCACACTGAATCCGCTGAGAGACCAGCAAACCTGAAAAAGAGGAAAAAATTAGTGCTTACCTAGGGGGTTCTCACGCTGTATCCGCTGTGAGACCAAATGCTCGCTGGATGGAAAGAGGAAAACTGAAAAGAGGAAAATAAGAGCTTGTCCAGGAGATTTCTCGTACTCCGTCCGCTGTGAGACCAATGCTCGCTGGATGGAAGAGAAAATGTAAGTGCTCTACTGGGAAAGCTGTCACTCCGTCCGCTGTGAGACCAAATGCTCGCTGGACGGAAAGAGGAAAGCGGAAAGAGGAAAATGAGAGCTTGTCCAGGAGATTTTCTCATACTCCGTCCGCTGTGAGACCAATGCTCGCTGGATGAAAGAGAAAATGTAAGTGCTCTACTGGGAAAGCTCTCACTCCGTCCGCTGTGAGACCAAATGCTCGCTGGACGGAAAGAGGAAAACTGGAAAGAGGAAAATGAGAGCTTGTCCAGGAGATTTTCTCATACTCCGTCCGCTGTGAGACCAATGCTCGCTGGATGAAAGAGAAAATGTAAGTGCTCTACTGGGAAAGCTCTCACTCCGTCCGCTGTGAGACCAAATGCTCGGTGGACGGAAAGAGGAAAACGGAAAAGAGGAAAATGAGAGCTTGTCCAGGAGATTTTCTCATACTCCGTCCGCTGTGAGACCAATGCTCGCTGGATGAAAGAGAAAATGTAAGTGCTCTACTGGGAAAGCTCTCACGCCGTCCGCTGTGAGACCAAATGCTCGCTGGACGGAAAGAGGAAAACTGGAAAGAGGAAAATGAGAGATTGTCCAGGAGATTTTCCTGTACTCCGTCTGCTGTGAGACCAATGCTCGCTGGATGAAAGAGAAAATGTAAGTGCTCTACTGGGAAAGCTCTCACTCCGTCCGCTGTGAGACCACATGCTCACTGGATGGAAAGAGGAAAACTGGAAAGAGGAAAATGAGAGCTTGTCCAGGAGATTTTCTTGAACTCCGTCCGCTGTGAGACCAATGCTCGCTGGATGAAAGAGAAAATGTAAGTGCTCTACTGGGAAAGCTCTCACTACGTCCGCTGTGAGACCACATGCTCACTGGACGGAAGAGGAAAACTGGAAAGAGGAAAATGAGAGCTTGTCCAGGAGATTTTCTCGTACTCCGCCCGCTGTGAGACCAATGCTTGCTGGATGAAAGAGAAAATGTAAGTGCTCTACTGGGAAAGCTCTCACTCCGTCCGCTGTGAGACCACATGCTCGCTGGACGGAAAGAGGAAACCTGAAAAGAGGAAACCTGAAAGAGGAAACCTGAAAAGAGGAAAAAAGAGTGCTTGCCCAGGAGATTTTCTCGTACTCCGTCCGCTGTGAGACAAATGCTCACTGGATGAAAGAGAAAATGTAAGTGCTCTACTGGGAAAGCTCTCACTCCGTCCGCTGTGAAACCAATGCTTGCTGGACGGAGAGACAGGAAAGGAATTTTATTTTATTTATTTTTTGGGTTGAATTTTGAAGTGGTTTGAAGTAAGAAAACCAAAAAAGGCTAGTATAAACGTGGCATCGAGTGTGTGAGCGGAACTGAGGGGCTGGTAGCCTGTGCGGAAACAGTTGATGAGAATGTTCAGCGTTACGGGTTGTCTGGCGTCGGGGCGGGTGGGCTGGGATCTTTTAATCCCTTTAATCCGGGAGGGAGGTTTGTGAATTATCCACAGAAGGAGTGCCGTACATCAGTTTATGGAAAAAACTTGATGCTGCTCCAAAAACCTTTAATTGGCCCACTTGTAGGCTCTTAGGCCACGTTTACACAAAGCCGGGTATTTAGCAAAACGAATATTTTCCCCTCTCCGTTTTCAAAAATAACATCGTTTACACACCCGCATAAATACGCCGTCGAACGCCATCATAACTATTCTAAACCTAAGGCGGCAGTGTAGGGGTTAAGGATAAAACCATGCAAGCCAATCAGAATTCTGGAATCGACAAGAGAGACACGAAAACGCCGTTTCTCCCAGTTTACACAACAACAAATATCCGGCGTTTTCAAAAATCTCCACTTTGCCCGGAGTTTTTAGAAATAATCGTTTTCAGTGATAAAAACGGCGTTTTCGTGTAAATGAGAGGGCAAAACGCAGAGAAATATCTGCGTTTTTCCATCGTGTAAAACGGGGCCTTAATGATATTAAGGTATGAAATAAAAGAGGTGATTGAAAGAAGAGAAAATGTGGTTGCATGCTACGTCCGCTTGGAGACCAATGCTCGCAGAACAGAGAAAATAATCAATTAGGAGTTAACAGGAATAGTAATTTTGAATAGTGAGGTACTGGAGAGAAGACATCAATGCTATAGCAGTGTAGGAAATTAGCCAGAGAAACAGAGCTCCTGAGGGAGCAGAGGACACATACTGCTGTGGCAGTGGAGAAACTTACCTGGAGAAAAAGAGCTCCTGTGGGAGCAGAGGAGACATCACTGCTGGGGCCGTGTAGAACATTAGCCAGAGAAAAATAGCTCCAGTGAGAGCAGAGGACACATACTGCTGTGGCAGTGGAGAAACTTACATGGAGAAAAGAGCTCCTGCGGGAGCAGAGGAGACATCACTGCTGTGGCAGTGTAGAGAATTAGCTAGAAAACAGAGCTCCTAGTGGGAGCAGAGTAGACATCACTGCTGAGGCCATGTAGAAAATTAGCCAGAGAAAAAGAGCTCCAATGGGAGCAGAGTAAGACGTCACTGCTGTGGCAGTGGAGAAAATTAGCCAGAGAAGAAGAGCTCCTGTGTGAGCAGAGGACATATACTGCTGTGGCAGTGGAGAAAATTAGCTGGAAAAACAGAGCTCCAGTGGGAGCTGAGGAGACATTACTGCTGAGGCCGTGTAGAAAATTAGCCAGAGAAACAGAGCTCCTGTGGGAGCAGAGGAGACGTCACTGCTGGGGCAGTGTAGAAAAATTAGCCAGAGAAATAGAGATCCTTTGGGAGCAGATTAGACATCACTGCTGTGGCCATGGAGAAAATTAGCCAGAAAAACAGAGCTGTGTAGAAAATTAGCCAGAAAAAGAAAGCTCCTGCGTGAGCAGAGGAGACATCACTGCTGTGGCAATGTAGAAAATTAGCCAGAGAAACAGAGATCCTGTGGGAGCAGAGTAGACATCACTGCTGGGGCAGTGGAGAAAATTAGCCAGAGAAACAGAGCTGTGTAGAAAATTAGCCAGAGAAACAGAGATCCTGTGGGAGCAGAGTAGACGTCACTGCTGGGGCAGTGTGGAAAATTAGCCAGAGAAACAGAGATCCTGTGGGAGCAGAGGAGACATCACTGCTGGGGCAGTGTAGAAAATTAGCCAGAGAAACAGAGATCCTGTGGGGGCAGAGTAGGCATCACTGCTGTAGCAGTGGAGAAATTAGCCAGAGAAAGAGAGCTCCTGTGTGAGCAGAGTAGACATCACTGCTGTGGCAGTGGAGAAGTTTGCCAGAGAAACAGAGCTCCTGCGTGAGCAGAGTAGCCATCACTGCTGTGGCAGTGGAGAAAGTTAGCCAGAGAAACAGAGCTCCAGTGGGAGCAGAGTAGACATCACTGCTGTGGCGGTGGAGAAACGTACCTGTGTAAATTGAGCTGTGGTGTGAAGCTGAGCGAAGGGGGAAGCAGATTGGGGCCTGGCGGGCTGATGATCATCTTCTTGAGCATAATCAAAGACGCAGAAAAGAGGGGAGATTAACTCTTTGCAGGATTATGCGCATCTTTATTAATGTTTGAAAATAGCTTAGGGAGCTTTCACCCTGGCAGTTAAGTCCGTAACGGGGCACGGTTCGCATGAAAATCGCTAATGTGAATGCCGTCATGGGACCCGGGTGCGCACTGGGGTACCGAACCCGAAACTACCTGGAGGAGGTGGTCTGAGTTCGGTTGCTCCCGAACCGTGCCGCGCTTCGCATGTATGTGAAAGCAGCTCGGGTGCGCACTTGTTCAGGAAGTATCCTGCGCATGCATTTTAGCTTATTGTGATGTATTCAATAAAATAAATAAGGGATGATAGTGTTGACAAATTACCTTGGATACAAGGGGATTCCCAGTCCTACTGTTTACATGTGAGTTTACGCCATAAGAAGCATAGCGTTTAAGGAACGCAAATCATTTGAACAGAAACTATTTAAAACGTGTGATCCTCCAATCACGATTTGTGTCCAGATAGCATAACTTGCTCGTCATTCAACAATTGAAGCGATGCAAAGTTCAATCAGGGACACAAAAGCTTTGAGCTAAGCACTCACAGAGTTGACCCGGCAGATGTTGAGAGTGTGGATCAGCCGGGAATAAATCTGCCAGCGTGGCTTAACTTACGGCCTGTTGCGCGGCTTGATGCTGGAGGAAGGTCCGTTCCTTTGCGTTAAGAGAGCAGCATTGCCTTGTCTCTATGGCAGGAATTATTGAATGGTCCGGTTTAAAGAAATACACGGAAGTAGATTGCGAATGTTTTGCCCACGGTGGCGAGGACCAGTTTGTTTAGCCTGATGCCCACGAATGATACCGGGTTGCGGCAAAGATTCCGAAGGACGAAAATTTCTTTATCGAAACGGGAAGAGCTAGATTCGGACGTGGCCAAATGCTGCAAACAGTCAATGGATCGAGGTAAGACTGCTGAGTCTATTTGTACCCTCTTATCATTGACTTCTGATTGCTGATTGCTGTCCACTCGTGTCAATTATCTGAACGTGCACCTCCCGAACTTAGTTAAATAAAACTTCATTTAATTTTCTGTGAAAATCTTGATCATTTTATTTGAGAAATATTGTAGAGAAAGGTGACACCGTTTTAGTGGCTACATATATATATATATATATATATATATATATATATATATATATATATATATATATATATATATATATATATATATATATATATATACATATATTAGAGGTGGGCATAGATTAATTTTTTAATCTAGATTAATCTAGATTAATTTTGAAATTAATCTAGATTAATCTAGATTAAAATGGCTCATTTGAATTCTACCAAAGGCGTTCTTATGTGTGCTATACCCAAATAAATAAATAACCTCGCAGGTAGTTTATAATTAGGCCTAAATATGTTTTATACAAGATTTAACACGGGAATGTTCATATTATTATAAATAATGAGAGTAATCATAATTATTTTATTCAATTGTCAACCCTAGTTTTAAACAGCACGAAATAATAATAACTAAATCAGTTTTTTTTCTCCATAAGGTTTTCTTGTGTAATTCTAAACCCATTTGATCTACTTTTCTTCTATGTAACACGAAATGAATTATTTTGTAGTGTCCGGGAAGCTCTTTTTCTTACAATACAAATGAATAGAGAGGGATGAAATATCTGATGAATGCATATAGCCTAATGCATAATACAGAAATCAGCTGCTAGAATGACAATTGCTGATGTTATTGGATTTTCAGGTGAGATTCTCAATTAATCGGATGCTCTGAAATCACTTCATACGCTTTCTGTATCCGATCTTGAAAAGACCAGGTGTAAATGCCCTCCGAAACTCCGATCACTCAAACCACATTCAGAAGGTAGTCTGGGCCGCATTCCAGATGAAACTGGACATGTGTAAATGCATCTGGTTGTTGAAACCACATATGTAAATGTTACTACTCCCAAAAATGCTAAAAAATAAACGTGTGAGAGCGTGTTATTGGCCATATGTCATGTTATTTTAGTCAGATGTGACGCCGCTGCGACGCGCTTCACCTCAGATCTGAGCGCCTCAAGCCAGCGCGGCACAATCTATCGCAAATCAAAGTGAAAGTAAGTTCGCAGAGTCAGACGCTTAACACTACAATCTTCATTAAAAGTAAAGAAACTAAATTGTCTTACCAGGTTGCCGCTCTCTCTTATTATTGTCTTTACTGATTTTGAAATTAGCCGATGATCAAAATGCAGCTCATAGTTGTTTTCGGTGACGTGCACTTCATTAAATCCGCATATAGCGTGGGGGAATTGAAGATCGGATTTATATCCGTTTTGCAAAAACACATGTACTATGTGACCAGGTGTAAAGTGAATCGTTTTGATAAATCAGATAGCTATCCGATCTAAGAAAACGCATGAAGTGGTCAGGTGTAAACAGCTCCCTAGACGTGGCGCGGCGCTGCACTTCCCTTTTTACGGATGTGTATTTCCCTCATATAAAATGCATAGACTGATATTTTCCTAATGTCTGGATAAACAGACGTTTCAATATATTGGTTTTAAATGGCCCTTACAGTGCAATTCGACTACATCTGCGCTAAAATATCAAAGTGAAAGTCATCATAGCTTGCGTGGTACAGTCAGCTCCCAACTCAACTGTGAGAATAGATTAACGGCGATATTTTTTATCGACCCGACAAGAGTCTCACGTTAACGCAGCACGTTAACACCGATAACAGCCCACCCCTAATATATATATATATATATATATATATATATATATATATATATATATATAGTTATCACAAATGTCCTTACTGCTCCCTTAGCTATAATATGTTGATAATTCTTGCTTTTTGTGCAACTACATTTCTAAATTACAATTCATGCCTTTTTAGTGTTTTACCTTCCTACAGTTACCATAATAATGATGTTCTAATTTATTTCAGGATTCATCAGCCTCATCTGACTTTACACCCTCAACCAGTGCAGATACAAGGCCAAAAAGCAGAGGGGAAGAGAAGCAGAAGAGGGAGAAGGGAGGATATTGACCCTGACAGACAGAGAAGACTACAGGATCTGCAGGACAGAAGAAATACAGAGATACAGACCCAGATTCACTCTATGGGAACACAAGAGAAGGAACGCATCCTACAAAAAGTCATGTTAAGGCACCCAGGACTGATGTTTGATGTGCTGACCTTGCATGAAGGCACAGAGAGGCCTAGAGTACCTGATGGTGGTGGACTACACTGGTGTATCTGTACAAACTGCTGTGAAATGGACACTGATTTGGAGAGGCTATGCTGCCGCCAGGCTCCACAGAACTGCATTAGTACTATGGCATACATGGAGTATCTACATCCTGGATGAGGGTGTTCTGAGGCTAGCAAGGGCTGCTTGGAATGATATCTTTGCAGTTGATGCACAGGAGCCCGGTGTTGAACAAAGACAATACAGACACACAGCCTACCGGCAATTTGTGCTATGGCAGCATGGTCGCCTTGGAGTTGGAAACAGAGTGGTGATTCCCAGCTGTTGTGTCTGGAGGATCAGGGAGACTTTTCCTGACCCAAGGGATCAGTATACAGGTTTCAGGGTGCGTCGACTCTTGTGAATGTTTATATATATATAAAAAAATATATATATGCTGCTGTGATGGTTATTTGTTATAGTTCAAGTTTGGTTATTTTATGGACAAAATAAATAGGTTTCAGGGTGCGACGACTCATGTGAATGTTTATTGTAAAAATTTTTGTAATGGTGTAATTTTTTTATTTGTAATATTTAAAAGTGTGTTTATTTAAAAAAATAAAAAAATAAAACATAAAGGAAATCTTCAATTTATTTACATAGACAACTATTTACAATGAGATACACCACCACCCACGAACGCACTCAGCGATCACTTTGGGGACACCCTCCCCACGCATGACGTGGGTCTGAACCAGTTCAGAGGTAGACGGTGGCGATGTAGCAGCCAACAAACCCAAGCGCCTAGGGTCATCGAGCCGGAGAGTCTGTCTCCTTGGAAGACCAGTCCCACTTCTCAGTCGACGTCGAACAATGGCCCTCTGCAAGTCTGGAATGTAACCATAGTCCTTTTTTTCCTTCAGGGCGTACACACTTCCAACATTTTGATTTCTTATTGTAGTAACGCCGGTACCTAGAAAGATAACACAGTCTGCAGTATTGTCTTTGCAAACATCACTATTTAGCAGTGGTGGGCCGTCAGGGCCAGCAAGGCCTTCTCTGCTGGCCTAAACACTATCAGAATCACTTGCTTGCATTGTAATATTTTTTATGTGAATGTGTATTAAATTATTGATAGTCTGTTCTCTTAATTTCATAGCTTTTTTCTTGGTCGCGCTGCTTGGTCACATGCGTGTATTTTATGTTAAGCTTTTATCCAATCATATTTCAGCCATCATGTGTTGCCACGATAAAAGAAATCTGCCTGAAGGCCTTCAGAATTCAATAGAGCGGGCTCCTGTAGATTAGAAACGAATGGTAATGTAACTGGGCTCTTTAACCAATCAGATACTCAAGCAGATTTAATCAACCAATCAGATTTCGAGATGGCGACACTGGGGCCATCTAGCAGGCTCAGAATAACGTCAGCCTTTTCACGTCCTTTGATTGGATGGCCAGAATCCGTACTATTACTACTCATCATTAAATACCGTTTTTTTTTTACAAACCACAATGGCTGACGGAGGAGAAGACATTAACTTGGTTGCAGATTACTTTGCAAAGCCATTTTCAAGACGGACTTTTCAAGAGAAGCGGGACATCATAAGGAAAGGTCGGACCCACCCCGAAACTAGAAAGCCTGTCCCAGACGGGGAAAGGGTTTACCCGCCACTTTCATTGCAATAACTACGAGCGTTACCCTTGGCTCACAGCCTCCGAGGAACACTGCAAATTGTATTGCTGGGAATGTTTGTTATTTGCAGTGGATCGACTTGGTGTTTGGAGCCACACTGGGTTTGCAAACTTGAGTTGTCTAACCAAAGCAGCAGCGAGACACCAGATCACAGCTGGACACTTACAAGCAACGGTGCTTTTAAAAACTTTTGGGGAAACACGAGTGGATCTACAGCTCAATGAACAGATGCGCAGGGAAACGGAGCTCCACAACGAAAAGGTGACGAAAAATAGGGAAATATTGAAAAGACTGATAGATTGTGTGATATTTTTGGGTAAACAAGAACTTTCGTTTTGGGGACACGATGAAAGTGCTGGATCCACAAATAGAGGAAACTATATAGAGCTTCTTTCTTTTCTCGCTGAAAACAACACAGACTTGCACTACCACCTGTCCACGAACAAAGTGTTTAGTGGAACGTCAGGCAAAATACAAAACGACCTGATTAATGCCATTGCTGAAGTCATGGGAGACGAAATTAAAAGGGAGATCAAAAAAGCACCATTTGTCGCTGTCATGGTGGACGAGACGTCTGATGTGAGCAATGCAGCGCAGCTCGCACTGGTCCTGCGTTAAGCCTGTTTTAAAGCTTCTGCGTCGAATTGACGGCGTACCCCGCAGACCCCTATCGCGTCTACGCGAACCCCTCTCCGACCCCTCCGACGTAGCTCGACGTGCACCTCCAAAAATTTGTAACTACAGGTCGAGGCGACGCAGACAGCAAGGGCTGTGATTGGTCAGATTATACATCATTTCAGGAGTGTAGCTTTTCCGGTTTCCTTTTTAACATTTGCACCCTCGTACTGATCATTATAATACTCTTATAAAGAAAATGAATAAAGAATTAAACTAAAATAAACAGTTGTTTTTTATTTCATTGATAATATATGACTATAACCGTTATTCCTGTCTTTCTTTTTGCTGACACAAACTTCAATCAATCAATAAATCAACGTTTGTTTTGAAACACAGTTTGTTGTTTATTTTCAATGCAATGTTCACGGTTAACTTACATCATTGATAATACAGTAGCCTACAAGTCTGCCACGGGACACACAGTTCCATGTGGATACTGAAAAAAATCCTTCAAGTCATTCCGAACAGCTATTGTTATGAAAGCTCGGATGCAACCTTTCTTTTACTGTCTATGGGTGAAACGGGCCCTGGACATCCGTGTTGATTCTGTGGGGATAAAGTTTGTGTCGTCTTGTTATTCAACGTCGATTAGCTCCATTAGCTCCAGCTGTCAACTATAACAACATTCTCTCTCTTCGCACGGTGACGGAACGAAGAGATTCGCGAACCACACACCCCCTAGCGTTCTGGCGGTGAAATGCACCGCGAAGCACCACAACCTTACGCACGAAGCATGAAACGGCCACGACGCCGTAGTAGTGACGACGTAGCTACGCCGTGGAGTCGACGCAGAAGCATAATGAGGCCTTTATGTAACGGACACGGGTGTCAAGGAGCGCTTTGTCAGAATTGAAGATGTCACTAGTGGCAAGCGAGCCGATGACATTGCTGCTCTAATTGTCAGTTTCTTGGAAGAATTTGAATGCCTAGATAAAGTTGTGGCACAGTGTTTTGATGGCGCACCGGTCATGTCATCTGGAGTAAATGGGGTGCAGGCTAAAGTCAAAGAGAGGGCACCTATAGCCTTATTCATACACTGCTATGCACATCGACTGAATTTAGTACTGACTCAAGGGGCCTCAAAGCTTAAGGAATGCAATATATGTTTTGCCCACCTAAATGGCCTAGCTGCATTTTTCTCCAGATCCCTAAGCGCACGCAACTACTGGATGAAATTTGCCAGCGGTGTCTTCCTCGTGTGGCACCAACACGGTGGCAATACACATCAAGATTGGTCAGTACAGTTTTTGAGAAGAGAGTAGCCCTAAAGGAGCTGTTTCACCACATACTGGAGCATCATGATGAGTATGACGAGGACTCTGTGCGATGTGCTGATGCATTTAATGCACGTCTGGATGATTTCGAATTTTGTTTTTTGCTTCACACATTTAATGGGATTTTTGAGTATTCAGATGTGCTTTTTGCAATACTACAGAGCAAAACATTGAATGTAAAATTCTGTCTGACAAGGGTAAATGAGTTTTGTGACACCATTGAGCGAGAGAGAGGCCAATTTGATCAGATCTATGAAGCCACTGCGCGCATCGCCCAGGCCCAGCACAAGGAGACCTTCGTGCACACTACCACAAACTCCACAGCACTGTTCTGGACAACATTCTTTGCCAGATACGGATAGATTTCAAGACCACGAAAAATTTATGTTTCTCTCCCTCCTCGACGCCCAGCAATTTCAGACATACCGAAAAAATTCCCGCATGCAGCTTTCACCAGCTTAACACAGAGTCACGGAACACTGTTCGATATGTCCCGGCTAAAAACAGAACTGACTGTAATGTATGCCATGACAGACTTTGAAGGCAAAAGTCCAGCTGATCTCCTTCATTTCCTTCAGCAGAGAAATCTGTGTGAGAGCATGGGGCAGCTACACGCATTGGCATGTTTGGCACTGACTGTCCCTGTGTCCCACTGCTTCTGGCGAGCGAACATTCTCAGCCCTAAAGAGAATTAAAACGTAGGCCTATTCCAGAAATAAGACTGGACAGACTCGACTTTCAGCATTAGCCTCCATGGCGATAGAAAGGGAATTATTGTTGGAACTGGAAACGTACAGATAACATGTACAGCAGTGTAATCGAAGTCTTCTTGAGAAAAAGAAAGGAGAATGGATTTTGTGTACAGATAATCAGTTTTGGTGATTAGGCTATAATGCATTTTATTTAGCCTACATAACCCGGGCCCCGTTTTTTGCCCCGTTTGTTTTGTGCAGAATATGATTTCTTTTTTTTTATTGTAAATTTATGATCGAATATATATTTTTATTTACATAAATTATATTATTTTAAACATTTTCATGATCAGATTTTTTTAAAATAGGCCTAAATGAATATGGGTTTAAATATTTTTTTGAATGAAAAACACTTTGTAGCCATATATCACCTGAAAGAAATGCAGCTACTATTTTGATTGTTCAAAATATTTGGTAAACTTTTTAAGAACCATTCAGGCTTTTGCGTTTCTTTCCTGTGTAGAATTTGCACAAAAACACACAATTTGCTTTAATTTTAAATGTTATTTAATTTAATTTAATAGAAAAAAAAAAAAAAGAAAACTGAGAGCAGAATCCTCTGATGATGTATGTGGTGCTGCTGTGGAGCAGTGAAAGGAGATGTGTTGAATTTTTGAATGGAAAGCGCGGTGATGCAACAGGCGTATGGGAGCGCAAGCGCTTTTAAGAAAGCAGCGCGTGACGTGGTATGTGAACGACTTCTATATGGTTTCTTTAATAATGGCACTCATTCTGCTGCATGAGATACCTGTCTGTTATACAACAGCCTGTTGTGCTGCGTTTCTGTATAATATTGATGGTTTATAGTCGTGGCGTCATAATGATGGTATCACGAGATTGGGGGGGGGGGTTAACACACCACAGAAGGCCTAGGTGTGAATGCACGGCCCGCCACTGCTATTTAGAATTATTTTTTTTTTACTGTGAAATCGTACAAGCAGTATAATAAACACTTACATCTTATGACCATCTTTGTTACGTGCGGGAAGGCGACGATTATGACTGTTGTAGTCGATTCGCAGCCAGCAAGGTCCGTGTGCGATAAACTGGTGGGCTGTAGGCAAACCTTTTTCCAGCGTACATCAGGATGTGATTCTGGAAGTTTTCTAAATCTGACGTCGTCCTGTATGATATGAGAAAGAAACAAACTTACTTTCACTTACTAAAACTGGTTAGCATCATCACACTCAAAGGGAACCCTGTTTCATTTATATTTTTTATTTGTGTCAAGATGACAGGCCATCAAAGCAACAGTACATCAATATTGAAATGTGTACGACAATGCTTTGCATACACATTTTAGTTTAAAAAAAAATATGTATTGTAATAGGCATTGACATAAATAAGTTTTGTACTGAAAACCAATAATTGAAATAATAGCTTACCTGAAGGTAATGAACTTCCCCACGTCCTTCAACCACCGCTTGTCCAATACAATAGCGGTGAGAGCTTGGTGAGCTGCCGAACCTGTACAAATTCATACTCTGAATAGGCTGATTGTACATGCATAGTCAGACACATGTCATGAAAATCATGTTACAATTACCTTGTTTTATCCAAGGCTTCTCCTGGATTCTGTCCCCTAGAGGTTCGTGCTCACAGCATCCTGTTGACCATGTGTGCTGATTGCGGACATGATGTAGGAGCGCATGCCACTTCAGCTTTGAAAACAAAAAAAACAAAACAAAAAAAAAACATATAATTTCTCTCACCTTTTTCACAAAACCAAAACATTTTTTTTAAGTTTACCACTTAAAAAAAAATAAATAATAAAAATAAAAAAAATAATTCACATAAACCTACCTTGAACTGTTCTTCTGAAGAGGCTTGTTTAGCACAATACCAGAAGTGGTTCACAATATCCTTTATCCAAGGCAGGAGGTCTGACTGGTCCCTCACTGTACCAGCCTGAAAGAAAGATGTAGATGTTACACAGACACAGCATTAACAGATTAAACTATCCAATGAGTATGTGAAATAAAATGGCATACCCATCGTATCTTCTTCCCCAAATTTTTGGCTGCATGCCAAATATCCAGGGAATGCTTCAAACCATGTGCTTTGTATTTGCCATGTTCAGGATCTAATAAAAAGTAATGATTACAATAAGACAAAAATACATGAAAAACATGAATTTAAAGACCACATTTTGTAAAAAAAAAAAAAAAAAAAAACACTTTCTCCTTACTGAGCAATGCTGAGATTTGAGGATGTGCATCAGTGAACACCTCAGTCACATGGATCTCTGGAAGAAGTGCATCCATTGTCCTAATAAAGCACTCCTTCTCCATGATTACCGAATTTCTGCCCGTCTCCCGCTTGTCGACAGAGACAATATGTACAATGTCACGAGTGTCTTTGCTCTATAGTCGTGTATGTGCAGTATTGTGCACAGTGGCCTATAGAAGGAGGATAAATTTAGTAAGGGTATTAAAAAAATGCTCCATAACCAACTATGTAACAAGTTTGCTCTATCCACCTCTCTCACACACACAAACACTATATACCTGGAGAATCCATTCTGCCATCACCTAAGGAGTAAACAAAACAAAAATCATTTGTGCAATCATATTATGTAAAATTATATCAAAATATTATTGTACATATATCAATATATATTGAGAACATGCACATTCTGTAACTGTCACGGAACACTTACAAAAATGGGAAGAGAACTCAAGTGCAAAAACAAGGAGGAGTTATTAACAAAAACAGAACAAACACAAATCAAAAACCCACGAGAGGGGAAAACACAATAAATGAACATGAAACCAACACTGACTCTGAACATAAGAACATCAACAAAGAACCGAACAAAGACTGCATACAAGAGGAGACTTAAAAAGGGAGCAAATCAGAGAGGGGACAGGTGGAACAACTCAAACACTAATCAGGTAACGAGGGGGAGGGATCAACAATCACAACAGCACATGGCACAACATAACAACCACCCATGTGCAACACAACTGACAGGACAGGCATGTGACATAACCCCCTCCCTACGGAGCGGGCTACCAGACGCTCCATCAGGATAGGGCGGGGCAGGAAGGAAACATCAGGGGCGGAGACGGAAGGGACTGATTGGAGGGACTGAAGGGATAGACCAGGGCGGGGCGGGAGGGACAGACCAGGGCGGGCCGGGAGGGACAGACCAGGGCGGGATGGGAGGGACAGACCAGGGCGGAGCGGGAGGAACAGACCAGGGCGGGACGGGAGGGACCGAGACATCAGGGCGACTGGGGCGAAACAGAAAGTCCGTCAGGGCAGTGAGGGAGAAACACAGAGTCCATCGGGCGGCCAGGGCGGAGCAGACCCCTCGGGCGGCCAGGGCGGAGCAGAGCCCCTCGGGCGGCCAGGGCGGAGCAGACCCCTCGGGCAGGCCAGGGCGGAGCAGACCCCTCGGGACGGCCAGGGCGGAGCAGAGCCCTCGGGCGGCCAGGGGCGGAGCAGAGCCCTCGGGCGGCCAGGGCGGAGCAGAGCCCTCGGGCGGCCAGGGCGGAGCAGAGCCCTCGGGCGGCCAGGGCGGAGCAGAGCCCTCGGGCGGCCAGGGCGGAGACAGACTCTGGACTCAGGCACATACACCGGCTCAGGAACAGACACCGGCTCAGGAACAGACACTAGAACAAAGACAGACACAAACACAGACGCAAACACAGACGCAAACACTGGGTCCGGAACCGACATGAGCTCTAGCTCTGGAACAGGTACTGGGCTCTGCTTCTGGCTCAGGAACAGGCACTGGAGCAGACCTCTCGGGCGGCCAGGGCGGAGCAGACCCCCTCGGGCGGCCAGGGCGGAGCAGACCCTCGGGCGGCCAGGGCGGAGCAGAGCCCCTCGGGCCAGGGCGGAGCAGAGCCCCTCGGGCGGCCGGGCGGTGAAGATCCCTCGGGCGGCCAAGGCGGTGGAGACCCCATCGGGCGGCCAGGGCGGAGCAGACCCCTCCGGCGGTCAGGGCGGAGCAGACCCCTCGAGCGGCCAAGGCGGAGCAGACCCCTCGGGCGGCCAGGGCGGAGCAGACTCTGACTCAGGCACATACACCGGCTCAGGAACAGACACCGGCTCAGGAACAGACACTAGAACAAAGACAGACACAAACACAGACGCAAACACAGACGCAAACACTGGGTCCGGAACCGACATGAGCTCTAGCTCTGGAACAGGTACTGGCTCTGCTTCTGGCTCAGGAACAGGCACTGGCTCTGCCTCCGGCTCAGGAACAGGCACTGGCTCTGCCTCCGGCTCAGGAACAGGCACTGGCTCTGCCTCCGGCTCAGGAACAGGCACTGGCTCTGCCTCTCGGCTCAGGAACAGGCACTGGCTCTGCCTCCGGCTCAGGAACAGGCACTGGCTCTGCCTCCGGCTCAGGAACAGGCACCGGCTCAGGAACAGACACTAGAACGGAAACAGTCACAAGGACAGACACAAACACAGACACAAACACTGGGTCCGGAACCGAACATGAGCTCTAGCTCTGGAACCGGCACTGGCTCTGTCTCTGGCTCTGGAACAGGCATAGGCTCTACCTCTGGAACAGGCATGAGCAAGAGACCAGCCTCTCCAAGATCCAAGTCAGACGCTCCAGATAGTCCGTCACAGCTTTGGCGGCCACGCCAAAGGGGATCTCTGGCTCTGTCTCAGACTGGACAGACGGGATGCAAACAGTCTCTTGCTGGGCAGACGGGACGTGAGCAGTCTCTCTCGGGCAGACGGACGTGAGCAGTCTCTCGCTGGGCAGACGGGACATGAGCAGTCTCTCCTGGGCAGACGGGACGTGAGCAGTCTCTCGCTGGGCAGACGGGACGTGAGCAGTCTCTCGCTGGGCAGACGGGACGTGAGCGGTCTCTCGCTGGGCAGACGGGCGTCTCTCCTCCTCCGTCCATGACGGCGGAGGCCGGCCCAGAACTGCCTTCCACCGGTCCAGGGTCGAAGGGAGGCCAGAGATGGAGAGTGATGTTGACCCTCCTCTCGACCACCTCTCCTCCTTTACAACCTCCCCGGGTTCCCACCGAAAATCTCTCCTCCCCCGCTCCTTGGCTGGGGAAGAGAAGTCCGAAACCCCCGCTGGAACCCAGGTTTGGTGGAATCCTTCTGACACTGCCAATCGGAGAGAATTGGGTTGAATCCAAATGTGGAAATGAAGTAATCTGGGCAATCCAAGTTGTCATCATCCATATACCTCCAGCAAAAATCGTCGATGCTGCTGAGTTCTCAAGGGTTAAGCTCGTTCTGTCATGCAACACTTACAAAAATGGGAAGAGAACTCAAGTGCAAAAACAAAGAGGATTGTATTAACAAAAACAGAACAAACACATATCAAAAACCCACTGAGGGAAAACACAATAAATGAACATGAAACCACCACTGACTCTAAACATAAGAGACATCAACAAGGAACTGGGAAGACGAATGAACAACGAACCGGCAAAGACTGCATACAAGAGGAGACTTAAAAAGGAACAAATCAAGAGGGGACAGGTGGAACAACTCAAACACTAATCAGGTAACGAGGGGAAGGATCAACAATCACAACAGCACATGGCACAACATAACAACCACCCATGTGCAACACAACTGACAGGACAGGCATGTGACAGTAACAATGCATGCAGGAATGAAGCAGAGATTGAATCCAATCGCAAGCACTTTAAAAAACAAACAGGTAAACCAGGGTAAACAGACAGAACACTCAGCACAGGAACAAGGAACTCAGGACAGAACAATGAGACAACAAACATTACAACAACAAGAACTCACAAGGACTGAACTAAAACACATGGCTTAAACACAAGGGAACACGAGCTAAACAAGATAACAAGGGCTCCCGGACGGAAGGCTTGTATGCCGAAACACGTCGGATTGTTTTTATAGTGTTGATTATGACCAAGCCATAAAAATAAAGGCTTTTTAACTTTTCTAAAGAGAGTGCCTTGGATGTTCCTGTTGATTTATAAGATAACAAGGGCGTGGTTAAACTGAAACACTTGGGAAGACTAATCAAGATAACGTACATACGTCACGTTTGTGTTACCAAGCATGTGCGCACGCAAATTACAAGCATTTGCGCACGCAGTTCATTACAGTCACTTCCAGCGATGGATTCGATGCCAGTAAGTCAATATGCATTATTTATGCTTTAACAATTGTTCTTTTGAGTTAATGGCTTTGAATTGTAAGAGATTCTATAGAGTGCATCATAAATGTTTTAGATGTACGTCACGTATGTACGTCATGTATGTACGTGAACGTACATACGTGACATACATACGTGACGTGAATATGCGACGTCTGCAGCGAGGGGTATCTCTTTCATTTGGGTATTAGGCACCATTCACATATAGCGCCTTAAAAACGGCATGGCCACGTTCTCCTTGTTCCAAAGCGCTAGGGCAGTTGCGCTCCGGTTCAGTTCTTGTCACATGACCTCGGTTCCGTCTCCATATGGACGCACTTGGAAAGACGGAAGGTGCATACCGTGTGTGATGTCGCTAATGAGTTTGACATTTAAAATAACGAACTTGAGCGTGCAAAAGACGCGATATGTGAACACTGCAGGCCCTTAGGCTACCTTGAATAATTTAATTCACGACTTTTCTCTCTCTCTCTGCCTTTTTATAATTACACATCACTGGGGCCTGCACAAACATGTCATTCAGGGCCCGAGCACTGAGCTGTGCGAGGCCCTATTGAAACTGTTGGGGTTATTTTTTTTGTATTTTTTATTTTTTTTTTTTTCTGCAAAGTAAGCGCCATTTTCGCAGCCGCAACATGCTCAAAAACTCACCAAATTTGGCACGCATGTCAGGACTGGTGAAAAATTTCGTATTTTGTGGGTTTCGCGGATGGGCGTGGCAAAATGGCTCGCTAGCGCCACCTAGAAAATTGGAAAAAATTAGCCCCTCGTCCACGTTCAACCTACATGCACGAAATTTGGTGGGGACGTGCATCATATCAAGACGCACAAAAAAACCTCAAGAAACCATACCCTAAACTCGACAGGAAGTCCGCCATTTTGAATTTGGCGGCCATTTTGGGACGATTTACACACTCCGTACTTTAACGAACTCCTCCTAGGGATTTAGTCGGATCGACTTCAAATTTCTGCTGTGCCTTCTAAAGGCATTGACGATGTAAAGTTGTGCTATCTGCGCGTTTTCGTCGATGGGCGTGTCCGTGGCGTCGATGATTCGCCATGAAACAGGAAGTTGTAGTAACTTGGCTGTAAATGCCCAGATCTGCACCAAATTTTACACATTTGACAAGAGTCCCGCCCTGAACAAATCCACATGCCGACATTCACCCACAGTCATAGCGCCACCTAGTGGCAACAGGAAATGACCTTTAACGAAGCAGCCTCCGCCGCATGTTTGACCGACATGTACGAAATTTCTGTGGTACATTTACCATGTCCAGACGCACAGAAAAGTCTCTTGGAGCGATGCCCTAAACTTGACAGGAAGTCCACCATTTTGAATTTGGTGGCCATTTTGGGACGATTTACACACTCCGTACTTTAACGAACTCCTCCTAGGGATTTAGTCGGATCGACTTCACATTTCTGCTGTGCCTTCTAAAGGCATTGGCGATGTAAAGTTGTGCTATCTGCGTGTTTTCGTCAATGGGCGTGTCCGTGGCGTCGATGATTCGCCATGAAACAGGAAGTTGTAGTAACTTGGCTGTAAATGCCCAGATCTGCACCAAATTTTACACATTTGACAAGAGTCCCGCCCTGAACAAATCTAAATGCCAACATTCACCAACAGTCATAGCGCCACCTGCTGGCAACAGGAAGTGACCTTTAACGAAGCAGCGTAGCAAATTCACAGCCGCACCGGCTGAGCTCCAGAATATGCAATGCGGCCGCCTCACACCACGACGCGCTACAGGTGCGAGGGCCCGCCCATCGCTGCTTGCAGCTTTAATTATATATGCATTTTGATGACATTACTATTATCATTTGTGTAGGACACAGACATATTTAGATGTCGTAAGATTCCATGATTTGTTACTGTGTTATGTTCCGCATAATGGCCCTGTCATCTAACAACCAATCACTGTGATCATTGCGAGAAAGCTCACGCATAAGAATGGACGTCATCCATTCACTCACTCTTAGTTTAGGAGTTGTCATTTTTCCTTACTAAGTGTAGGTCTGAAAGGTGTTGTGAATAACTTTTAAGAGAAAACTCCTAGCTAAAATATTTTAGTGCGAATTAGGAGTACTCCTAGTGGTAAGATAAAATTCTTTGTGAATACGACCCCTGAAGGATATACCGGAGCATCAAGTAAGAAGCTTGGTTCTCACTGCAGAACATGAAATCCACGGGGAGGAGTAGGATCCAAATCCAACTCCTCCCACCGTAAATACACCTAAACCTACCCAACTCTGCCCCCTGATCCCTAAACCCACCCCTAATCCCTAAACCCAACCCTAATCCTACCCATCTTGTCCCCTTGTATTTTGATCCAACTGCTCCCCATGGATCTCATGTACTGCATTGAGGTGCTGCTGCTCTCCTTAATCTCAGCCAAATTCAACCAGAAGTGTCTCTCATACCCCTTTTCCACCAACAAGAACCTCGTGCTGGCTCAGAGCTAGAGCTAGTGCTGGTTCAAAACTGGTTTGCCTTTCCACAGGCTAGAGAGCCATCACAGAGCCAGATCTTATGTCACTGTATACATCTCATGTTGCCCAGCAACGCTAACGCGGCACACACAACGCACCAGGCTTGTTCGAGATGGTTCGGCACTGTGAATCTCGAACTGCGAACTTCGAAAAAACATTAGAAAAAGATTTGATTCAAAAGCAGAAGGAGTCGATAAACTCTCCAAACACTCCCACAGCTCTGATCAGTCCACGCTGCTCCGATGCATCTCGAACAAGCCTTTCATCAACATTGGCGGTTGTTGCGTTACTATTTATGTTCATGGCTTTGCAAACCTACATCGGTATCCAAACACGGCGAATCCAGCACGTCCGTGCAGCTCGCCATAACTTGCATTAACGGAGATTACAATCGAGCTGCTATTAGCATGATTAGCTGCTATTTAAAAAATGGCGGTCACAAGTTTCTATTCGTCTTGTTGGTCACGGAAACCCGCCCCAGCCACTGACGTAAGCGGTTCTTACTTCTAGACCAGCAATGATTTGGTGCTACTTAAGAACCACTTGTACTGGTTCGGAGCTGGTGCTTTGTTGGCTCTGGCTCCGAACCAGCACCAGCTCTGCCTTGGTGGAAAAGGGGTATCAGTAGCTACAAGGGCTGCCATAGACCGTCCAGATTGCTCTAGCGGTCTCCTTTGTAGCTCTGAGAGACAGATCTGTGGCTCGACGAAGTTCGCAAACCTCATCGAGCCCCACTCCCTCACTCCCCCAACAGGTCTGCCTGGTATGCCTGAAGCACAGCCATAGTGTGAAGGCATGCTCCAGCCTGACCCGCTGCCGTATATGCTTTGCCCACTAAAGTTGATGTTGTCTTTAATGGCTTCGTGGGCAAAGCCGAGGCCTTCAGAGAAGATGCTGGACTGGAATACCCGTGATGAGTATGGTTTATTCAAGATCTGGACAGCTCACTGTGCAGATCAGGGAAAAAAGGAAGGCCTCGTGGTGGAAGTGAAGAAAGAAAACGCTTGTCTAATTTGCTTTTAGGATGAGCGTCTCTTTCTGGGCTGGCCAATCGATATTTAATTTTTCTACAGCACGAGTAATCACTTCCACCAGCTCCTCATATGCTGGAGAAATAGGTGGCGAATCTTTCCCCCATGTGTGTGCTTGTGCTTTTGACGTCCAGCACATCTAACTCCTCAGAGCTAGAGCACTGAAGCATCTGGCTCTCTCCCCGGGCAGAAGGAACCACAGCGCGGGCTTCCGACACCGGATGTAGAGCACAGGATCCTCCAGATAAGGAAGGCGATAAGGTCTGGGACCACGTCTCCAACCCCTCTGAAAGATCCTTTTGCGATCCCAGGAATACATTCTCCGTGCTGCCTCGGCAGCAGCGGGTCCTGCACCCTGAGGATCGCGAGCCTGGCCACTTTCCTCGAAAGCGCCAGGCGAGAGCGGAGCATGCAGAGAGGAAGAATCTCACAATGCTGGCAATCAGCCCCCTCAAAGGCTGACACCGCATGCTTTTAAGGGATAAACTATTTATTTTATAGCTTAATTTGACCAAATACATTAATATAAATAAATGCGATTTAATCAGGCTGAAGCTCAAATTATTTGTAAGTTTTTGGAATAAATAATTAAAAAGGCACTTTTATAAAAATGTTCTAAAATCAGAAAGATTGAACAGAGGTGCCAGAGAGAAATTCACTTTTCATACAGATTAACCCACATAAGCAGAGAGAAGTCTGTTTTCTTTCGTTTTGAATGGTTCTGTTTAAAAGTAGACATTTCAATAAATATATTTCTCAGGTCTGTGAGGCAAGTAGTATACCTTATACGCTGAATTTCGGTTCAGGGACGAGCTTCAGTTCAGCGCCGCCGCCTCCGTATCGTGATTAGGCCTAGCCTATCCATTGTCTGCAATATTTACTTCTTATTATTAAATACTGGTAAATGGTTGATAAAACATTGATTTAAATTAAGATACAATTATTAAAAAAACGAATTTCACTTTAAAGAAAGGCTTAGTGCTTGCTTTCTGTTTAGGCTCTGTGAAAGTTTTAGTGCCACTTCCAGAGAACGGTCACGCCTGTATCATTGTTTTTTCCTCATAAATGTGAACACGAAAAGTTAAATAAAATGAAGATTTTATGTTCTGGGAAGAGTCAACCCTTCTTCATCCGGTGGGTAGGATTACTTTTGGTTTGTGCAGTGTAATTCACGTAGGCCTATTTATTAAAAGATTTAATAATCTGGGAATTTTTGACTACAAATGTCACCATAATGCTGAAATGGCCCAATTTAGTAATAATTGAACTAGTTTTGTGTAGGACGTATTTTATAATGCTAACTTTATCCTATTATAACAATTTATACAAATAATAATAGTAATTTAAAGATGTGGTAGCATTGGGTCTGGACTGAAATGATAACTCTGGGAGTTGGAGGGTGTGTCGTTACTCTGTCTTCTCACACTGCGACACAGGTTCATGGATCTGAGTTCCACGATCAATACAGCCTTAAATGTATTCTTCTTGCAGATAAATATACTCACACAGCTTAGGTTAGAAGCCTCCAGTGATTTCAACACTTTGAGTTGAATGTTTCAGGGATACCCGGGAAATGCTCAGAGGTGACTAGGGGAGTTGAGAAGAGCAATGTTTATTTCAGCGAATTTAGTAAAGCTTTGACAACTTTAATCGTCATTTAAATACCATTACTCAATTATCTGGACTATGAAACTTTGGGAGATTATTTTTGAATGTCTGTTCTTTGAAATTAGCAAAAAAAAATTTTTTTTGTTATTTCATTGTTTTTCCACATAATCAGCCCATATCTAATGGAATTCTCAATCGCCTAAACCAATTTTTTGGATCAATCACTTTGTCTGTTAAACATTACAGTTTTTTCTGAATTGCTAAAACACATTTCTTGAAACCATCATCTCAATTTCCGCCTGCTTTCTCCTTTCTGCCTGCTGTAAGCTTTGTTTGCGTCAAGGCTTTAAGCTCATACACTTCCTTGTTCCTTGTGGTGTAACAATGATTGTAAAAACATGAAGATGTGGTTTATCTGATTTACCCCGTCATCACAAAATGACCATTGCGTATTTATTTTCTTTGGTTATGAATGGTGCATTCACAAAAGAAAATTTTCCCTACATTTTTAAAATTGTTTACAAGTCATTTAACATTAGGTTATATGCACAACACAAAAAAAGAGGAAATGAAACTTAGCAATATTTTAACTCTATAAATAACAAATAATTGAATGAAGCAAATCCTGAGTTTATTGTAAATACTCTCTCTTGAGGTAAATAAACAAAATCACTGTTAACATTTTGACAGCAGCCAAGTAAACACATTTTTCCTTCTATTAATATATTAGATGATAAAAACTGATTTCACATAAAAAATCACTCCTCTTATCAGTGACAAAAATGAAAATGTATGCAAGTAACAGGGAAGTATAAAATTGATCAAGATCATACCCAAGATATTATAAAATAGGAATTTATAAAATTGATATTGTATAAAAGCACAATACTGTGCTTTTATACAATATCAATGCTTCATATTACAATTACTTGTTGCTGAAGCCTCCTTAAGGTAAACTGTTTTCACACTGAAATCTTTATTCGTTGATGGTCAAAGACATGGGATTGTCATATGCTGCAGACTCTAAGTTATCCACTTTCTTTCGGCGAAGTTCGGAAGGAGGTCGAGGTGGAGGGTTTTGAGGAGGTTCTTTGATGCTCTCCCCAACACGCTTTGGCGGCTCTGTCCGGGGCACTATTGGCTCCCAATGCTCTCCATGAATAGCTGCCTATGATGCCAGTACAATCATGTACAAAAGGCTGAATTTAATGAGAATAACCTTTACACCAAGGCCATATGGCCACACAACCAAATACATCCAAACATAGATGTTGTCCAAAGACTTCTTTAAATGACAGTTTTTATGAGTCTAATGAAGTAAAATACTGTACACTGTACTAAAATACTGTGGGATGGATCATCATACACTTACATCTCTCAGCATCACTTGTCAGCACAAAGACAAAGAACCATATGTTTTTAAAGCTTGAGTTCAACATTCTTTTATAATTTACATCATTCACATTTCTTTATTCAGTAGAACTTTATAGAATGTGCATATGGACAACATATAACGTCATATAAGTTTGAAACCACATGAGGGTGAGCAAATGACAGAGTTTTCATGTTGGTTGAACTGTTCACTGTAACAGTTTGAAAGTGAAAAGGGGGATTTTACAAGAGGAAGCATCGGAGCATGACACAATAAGATCTTTTAGTTTCCTATCTTCTTTTAGTTGTGGTTGCATTGACATTCATTAAGTCACTGAATTATTTTGGATTTATTTGGAGGAACTTACCGAAAGGTAGATTAAACTGGCAATTGCTAGACACACACTTCCCAGAACTGTGGCTAACATGAACCCTCCAGGAATACACAGCCTGCAGGGTAACACACACAGAAACACAGGTAAGATGCTGTCTTATCCTGCAACAATAAAAGTTTAAGGACACATGACAACACCTGACAGAAGAACACCTGACATACTTACGCAGCATGTAAGAACGCTCTGATGTAATAGTTTCTGGTCAGGGGTCCAAAAGCCTTCACACACACTGTGAAGCAATACTGACCACTACAAATAAATAAATAAATAAATAAATAAATATATATATATACACACACACTGACCGGTCAAAAGTTTAAGATCGGTAGATTTGTTATGTTTTTAAAAGAAGTCTCTTCTGCTCACCAAGGCTGCAATTTGTTGATAAAAAATACACAAAAAATACAGTAATATTGTGAAATATTATGACAATTTAAAATGACTTTTTTACGTTAATATATATTAAAATGTAATTTATTCCTCTGAAAAAAAGCTGAATTTTCAGCATCATTACTCCAGTCTTCAGTGTCACATGATCCTTCACAAATCACTCTAATATGATGATTTTATGCTCCAAAAACATGTATAATTATTATCCATGTTGAAAACAGTTTTTTTACATTTTTATTTCAGGATTCTTTGATGAATAGAAAGTTTAAAGAACAGCATTTATTTCATTAGAATCTTTTCTAACATTATAAATGTCTTTACTGTAACTTTTAATCAATGTAACTCATCCTTGATGAATAGAAGTATTGATTTCTTATTTATTTCCCCCAAAAATAAAATACAAATTCTTACTGACCCCAAACTTTTTAAAGGGTAGTGTTTAATGTAACAAAAGCTTTCCATTTCAGATAAAAGCTGTTCTTTTGAACTTTCTATTCATCAAAGAATCCTGAAATAAAAATGTAAAAAACTGTTTTCAACATGGATAATAATCATAGATGTTTTTGGAGCATAAAATCATCATATTAGAGTGATTTGTGAAGGATCATCTGACACTGAAGACTGGAGTAATGATGCTGAAAATTCAGCCTTTTTTCAGAGGAATAAATTACATTTTAATATATATTAACATAAAAAAGTCAAATTAAATCGTCATAATATTTCACAATATTACTGTGTTTTTTGTGTATTTTTTTATCAAAAAATGCAGCCTTGGTGAGCAGAAGAGACTTCTTTTAAAAACATAAAAAATCTTACCGATCTTAAACTTTTGACCGGTAGTATATATATATATATATATATATATATATATATATATATATATATATATAGGTAACACTTTACAATAATAGTACATGAATAATCATGTACTAATACCTGAATTAATAGTTACTTCAACATTAACTCATGATTAGTGAATATATGAACTAATAATGAACAAATGAAGAGCAACCCTTAATTACAACATGTTAGTACATGTTTGATAGTTAATGCATTAATTAACGTTTAGGGTAAACTTAAACAGTCTCTATCTGTATGAATAAATAAAAAGTCATCTAAATTTGAATTAAACATATGATTTCATACTGCCATAATTTAAACTGTAATATCATAATCTGCAGCAAGCATTGTGACAAATAATTGAATTAATTCATTAATTTGTCGATTATTCTGTCTAATCTTTCTTCCTGGAACTACAGTATGTAGGGTTTGTTTCTGGTGGGACACTCATTAGTGGTACACTCTGTGCTTCATTCGACACGTTGGTTGTGTGGTTGTGTTCTTATGGTAATGCTGGCATTTTAATCTCATAAATGATGACTTCTTTCATAAACAGAATTAGACATGTTTGCACATGCAAACATGTCTAATTCTGTTTATGAAAGAAGTCATCATTTATGAGATTAAAATGCCAGCATTAATCTCCATGCATTGTAAAATGCCAGCATTGTAAAGGTTTTTTTTTACCTTTACACCCATGGTAAAAAAAAATACAAAATGATGTATTGTTCTTTTAATTTTATTCATGCAATTAAACATAAATGGACTTAAAAATGTCCAAACATAGATGTAAAGAAACACATAAGACATGATTACATGTAAAATAGGGAATAAGCTATAAGCTAATGCTAATTGAAGCATATTTAAACAAAAAATACAACATACATATGTTGTATTTAGGAGGTTTCAGGTGGTTATGGTTAATTAACTGTATTTTTTGTTTAAATATGCTTCAATTAGCATTAGCTTATAGCTTATTCCCTATTTTACATGTAATCATGTCTTATGTGTGTCTTTACATCTATGTTTGGACATTTTTAAGTCCATTTATGTTTAATTGCATAAATAAAATTAAAAGAACAATACATCATTTTGTATTTTTTTTTTACCATGGGTGTAAAGGAATAAGGATGGCACTCTTATCGTATATGTTTATTAATATATTAGTTCATGATTTGTAAGTACATCATTGTGTCATGACTTTACTTGAGGAGGCACATCATCATTAATTCATTATTATCTAACCATACAATAACATCAACTAATGGCTTGTTAATGCATCATTATGTCATGACTTTACTTGAGGGGGCACATCATTACTAACTCATCATTAATTACGTATAAAGTAACATGAATTCATGACTTGTTAATGTATCGATGTCATTTCTTGTCTTGGCCCTTCAAGAGTACATATTTAAAAAATTATCAATTACACATGTGCTATACATATTCAGCTCTTCTAAATCAGAATTTGGTATTTTTTGGTGGATTGTAAAGAAGTGGAAGAGCAGAGGTGTTCGAATTTGGATGGAGAAGGAACTGTACTGGTAGGAGGAAAGTGGACACATTTTGAGGGGGAAAGAAAACAAGACTAACATCCAACTGTAATATGATTTTTTTAAGACAGTAAAACAAATAACCGCAAAATAACCACTTAACACTGATTTTAATTTTGAAAATTGCATCTGTTTAATGGATATATTAGTGTAGGTTTTACACTGCTTGATGGCAGAAGTGGCATAACTTAAAATGGAATGAGATTACTCAGTTTTTTTATTGATGAATTTTTGTGTGTTTAATGAGAAAGGTTAAATGTAAACATTGCAAGACCTTCACTGATGTTGTGACAGTTGCTGGTGGCAAATTTATGAACAATTTTACATTGTGTGCCCTTTAATACATCTTATATTTAATCTAGAGCATGTTTGATTTAGTTTACCCCATAGTGTTAATTTATACATTAATTAACAAGCATGTACTAACGTGTAGTTAAGATGGTATATTCATGCAGGAATTCATATGACTCATGTCGTAGTTAAGGTTAGTTCCTCATTAGTACATGTCTTAACTCATCATTAGGTCATAGTAAAGTAATTATTAATTCAGGTATTAGTACATGATTATTCATGTACTATTATTGTAAAGTGTTACCTATATATATATATATATATATATATATATATATATATATATATATATATATATATATATAAAAACAACAAAAAGCCTTCCAAGAAAAGTGTTTGATTCAAAGCACACAATGAAGTTTTCATTATACAAATGACTCAGTCCAAAATGTTTCTATGGTGTGGTGAAATCACTCAGGCTGTACTTCCTGTAATTACATACAGTCTCAAATGAGGTCAGATTGATACATAGTAAAGAACACTTACGTTCTCTCAACGCTGGTGCCTTTGCCCCGTTTGCTGCGCGGATATTCAAGCAAACACACAAACACACCGGCAGCACTATCACAGTAAAGGATATAAATATAGACACTAGAAACTTGGAAAATGTTACCACAAAAAAAAAAATGGTAGGCTACTTTATCATCCGAATGACTAGAAGAACAAATGAGGAAAAGAAAACGAAAAATCAGAGCAATTTATAGGAAAGATCCCTGCAGAGGTTGTAAGGATACATGCCGAACGCTGCAAACTGCCAGCCTCTGAACTGACCGGCAACTCCGACGATTCCACCAGTCGCATAAACTGCAACAGGAAAAAACTATAATGCCATCATGTTTTATATATGTATTTATTCTATATATTAATTATATATTTTATATATATTCACACAAGCCTGCATTAACTGACATTTAAATAGTAGCCTACTTAAACAGTGTTCTTTCAAGTTTAACCATTAGCAAGATAGCCTACTGAAAATCAACTTCTTGGTTTTAATATAAATAAATAATAGGCTAGGCTATGTCCTAAAATAATTAATTAACAAACAAACAAAAAAATCACGCAATGAACGATCGCTTACAGTTGTATAGCCTACGTTAAATCCTTTAGTTGTGTAGGCTAGTATTCAAACTTCCTCATTTAAATGCTTTAGACAGCCATACACACAAAAACAGAATGAGAGATAAATAGAGTATGCATGTTCTTACCTGAGCCTCCAGCAGCCAGAGCTTGCTCGTTAGCCCACATTGCCCACTCAATCTTTCCCATGGCCACTTGAGTGCGTGCTGACACTGATAAATGAAGTATATTTTCAACTTAATTCTTTAATAGAAGTCGGTAGTGGCCAGTGTTTCATAACCCCAACCCTTTCATTTCATCACTTCCGCTTTTACTTTGCGCTACTCCTGCGAGAAGAGATGACGCAAACTCGGAATCAACATGCTCCACCTATGCTAAATTTTCCACAGATTGTAATCATTGTTCACAACTTATAATAATAACTGAGCTCATTGTTTCTGCCGTAAATTAGCTAATACTTTATTAGCTAACTGCGTGGTTTGTGTAGCCTACATTACTTTGGACAGTCATCTCTGATAACAGATCACTAATTGTAATTTATAGACATGCATTTTCTATGTGAAACGATATGCGAAAAGCGCTGATACAAATAAATGTGAATTGAATTTAATCTAATTATTCAGTAAATTCGTTAAGGGAAATTAAAGCGCCAGAGTGGACATGTCAATAAAGAGGAGACCACATGAGGGACGACAGCAAAAACATTCTTTTTGGTCAGGCGAGCTGAGGTCGAGTCTAAAATCGAATTGCTCTCTTGCAGCTCTCGTTTGTGTTTCAATGAAATAGAGGACTTTAAGGCTAGAGCTCCCCTCAGCATTAAACGCTGGATTGAAACGTTCTAGTAATGTTGTATTCCAGACAGCTCGGGATTTGGTCAATCTAACATTTGAGTTTAATTATTTTTATTATGCAACAGTAAAAATAAAAATAAAAAAAAGGACAAAAAAAAAGTAATATTCAATAATGTTTTATACCATGACATAGGCTAAGTCACATGTAATAGTTTTTAGATTTTTTAAAGGAGTTTATGTACATATCCAATAATTATATCTTAAAAATAAGAATTTTTATACTTTTAATTTATTTTCTTTGAAAATGTACATTTGTGAATATAAAATTTGGCAAGAAAAAGTAGTCAATTAATTACAAATTTAAAATGAGAAGGGTCTAATTGAGACATTAAGGTTATGTTTGTTTGTGCTTTTCGTCAGCTGCTTTCAAAGCAATGTTATGATGTTTTTGTTCCGTTTTTTGTTTGTGTGCCAGTAATTACGCAAAAAACAAACAAAACAAAAAACACGATATGCTCTCGTTGTGTGGTGGCGACATCATGTGGACAACATGTGGAACGTGAGTCATGACGCCTGATTGCCAGGAATTTACTGAGGTCTGAAGTGTGGGACATAATTTATATATTTCCACGCCAAACCTCGTCTGGACTGCAGTAGTGTGTGTGTGTGTGTGTGTGTGTGTGTGTGTGTGTGTGTGTGTGTGTGTGTGTGTGTGTGTGTGTGTGTGTGTGTGTGTCGTGTGTGTCTGTCCGTCCGTTCTCGTCCTGTCCTGTCCGTTGCCCATCCGTCGTCTGGACTGCAATAATGTCCAAGGTCCAAGGCCTTATCTTTGCAAACACCCATGTAAATATGTGACCTTGAATATGATGCACATGCTCCTGAAAACACAGACTAGTTTTAGCCTAATCCCAGACTAAAATGCACGTTTCAGCGGTTTTAAATAAAAGCAACTTGCACTGCCTTAAATATATGTCAGTGTTGTTGTTTTGTCTCAAGATGCACACTTTTTAAGGCATTTTTATAAAAGCTACTTAAATGTCCTAATTGAACTAAAGAAATCTAATCTAAATCTAAACCAGGTTTCACCAGGCCCATATGTTTCTCTTATTTTATCTCCTCCATTCATTTTAAATGGATGGTCATTTTTGACTCAGATAAATGAGGCCTACAATCAGTCAGTTTAAAAAATAAATACAAAACCTGTCCTAATTGAAAGAAAACAAGTTGACAAAAAAGAATGAATCTTGATTGAATATTTATTATAAGCTATGCTATTTTCCCAGGACATTGTTGACTGGGAGCACCACAGGTGTGAGTTCGTACCATTCTGTATTGTAAAAAGCATTTTTTTTTAAAACAAGCTTCCTAAACAATAAAGCACACTAGTGTGATACATTCTTAAATTTTATTCAATATTGGCACAATTACCCACAAATAATGCTTTTTGTTTTAGTCAAAAATGTAGGTGCATAGGCTCAGATAAAGGACGCCTTTATGCTGATTCTTTTTCGAGATCTGAATGTGTGCAAAGAATTGTAAAGACTTGGCAGCTGAGATATGCAGCCTTACAAGGAAGCAGCCTTCCAATTGAAAAGCACACTCATCAGCAAGAAATGAAAGTTTACTCTTTTTTCCCCTTTTGTCGCATATATCCAAGTGAAACCATAGACATACATGTATTTATGGATGCTTCTAAATAGAAACAAAGACAAAAATCCCTTTTTGCAGACCATACAAAGACAAATCATGTCATCATTAAAAATTATTATTTTATTTAGAGCAAATGTACTCTTTAGACAACAATTAATATTAAAACATAATTATAAAGTTTAGTATATATTTATGCAACATCTTTTTTTTTTGTTCTAAAATTATCTTTAAGGTTAATCTGAAACTGCACTCTTCTTGGGCAGCCCGTCAACACCCAACAAATGATGGTTTGGATCATCCTCCACCACACATGGTCCAGGACCAGCCTTAAAACAGGTTATGCAGCAATTATGATAATCAGGTCATGCATGCAACACCATTTAGGACTGACACAGAATTCAATAAGGGTTACATAAATATAGTGAGACAAACAAGGTATTTTATTTATTTTTAAAGAATTATTAGATTATAGATGAATGTGCCTTACAGTTAATGCAGTTTCCAGACACTTACCTTAGTGCTGATTATGTAGTGTATGCCCTTTGGAGTTGGCTCCATATTAAGGTCTCTCTTCAGCTCCTCCGAGAGGTCAGCTGGAACGTACAGGAAGACCTCTGACAAAGCTGCAAATTGCTGCAAGTTACTGCGTTGAGTTATAACTTGATGTGCTTTGTTTTGTGAAGAGCTGCAGTGTATGTTTTAATGTCAAAGTTATAAGAAATTAACAGCATGCATGATTTTAGCAACTTACTCTGATCCATTGGTTTCTGAGGGAAAGAAATGACGAACCACCTGTACAAACTCTGGTACGTGCTCTTGCAAGGTGTAAATAACAGCATTAGGACCAGCATCAAAGGTATATGCCACCTGAAACAAGACAAAAACGTGCAAGTACATCAATCCACTTACATCAAAACAAAGGAGTATGCTGGGATTTAGAGAAAGAGACGTCAGATTAGACATAGGGCCAGATTTACTAAATAGGGCAAATTAGTGTTACCTACTGACGACGTGCAAATGAAATATCATATGAAGGTATTTTTAGTGCAAAACAACTGAATGTCTGTGACAGTGAAATTTGTACAGTAGGTAATCAACCAGAATGTGGTATTGTAGCGCCTCCTCAGCGGCAAAGGCAGTAAATACACCAAATTTTACCGCCGCGGCAGAACGCGGCGGTAAGATTTGGGTGTATTTACTGCCTTTGCAGCTAAGGCACGCTCAATCACAGACTTTGAAAAGTATCCGTTTTTGTGTAATCTCCTGCAGCCGCGCGCGGCTCATTCAGGCAGCGATTGAAAGTTGGTGGCAGATTAATTCAAGTGAAACGTAGTTAAATTAATAATTGAATTAAGCTAATTAATTAATCACAATACTGAAATTAAATTGAATAAATAATGAAAACGTAAAACATTGCAGTAGAAACATATTAGGCTACATCAATGAGGCTTTACAAATGTATAAGATGATGACGAACACGCAGTTTAACGGTAGCTCTGTTGGTAACGCGTCAACCTCGACTTCATGGACCTCCAAACGACCCGAGATCGAACCTCATTATCTACATGCTGTTGGCCTACAGCTTTTATGTTTTACCGTTAAAGCTTAAATAGGTAGCTGTTTATTAGCGAGTTTATTAACTGTTTATTTATTTAAAGTCTCCGACATAATTTGCCACTGCTCATTGAGAGCTGAGGTCGCAGATTAATTCAAGGTTAACATTGTAGTTAAACGAATTCATAATCACAATACTGAAAAAAGTAAATTCAAATGAAATAAATGTGAAGTAAAAATAGGCCTCTATTATTCCATCAAATTTAAGCAAAGTAGGTACTTCAACATTAGGCTGTGTGCCCAGTTTTTCTTTTAATAATTTAGAAAGGCTATGTCAATAGGTTACTTGTCTTTTACTTTGTGTTAATTTAATTTGTTACTTATTAACTGAAACATAAGAGTAATAAATTAAACCAAATGATCATAAAATTAAAACATTTTCAGGGCTTGCAGTTAGGCTACTAAACCATGGTACTCGGCAGCATTTGTGTTTAAGCATGCCAAAATGCCTACCGCGGCAAAAATAAACCAGCCGCATTGAAGTCGCAGGACTAAACAGCAGCAATTGCTGAATTTTAAAATGTAAGTTTACTATCTGTTTATTTTTAAATAAAATGCTGTCTCGAATAGGGGGACTGTTTTCATCCAAACGATTTCTGTCAGCAATAGTGGAATGATTAAAACATTATAATGTGATAAATAATAATTAAAAGCAGAAGACGGTTTAAATTCATATTGAACAACAATAAAATTAGTAGCCTTATTATTACTTTCTTGTGTTCCTCATCCTGGAACTGTTAAATGAAGAGGTGTTCATGGTCTGACGACAGTTCAATTTTTATAAGAAGTTCAGATAAAGTTATATGGCATAGTCTTTTTTTACATGGCTGTGAAATGTGGGTGGGGTTGCACATGTGTTAATCAAAGGTGAGAAAAACATTATGAAACGATCAGAGGTGCCTATTCTTACCGCGGGGCACGTACCCTCTCAGATTTATGAGGCAAATTTATATAGATAAATTTGTTCGCTCGACTTGCGCTTAACCAGGATCACAACTGTTCAGTGTTTTCAAATAATATTTATTATTTATGTTTCTGATATTTAAATACACTGTAGATTACGTAAAGAAATACGGTACAATGTACCATGCAAATTTGAAGGATTTTTTTCCGTAGGGTTTGTCTTTGTTTTTTGTCTAAGGTTGCGTTCTTTTGTTTGTTTTAAAGTTGGATTTTTTCGTGGATATTCTGACACTAATGTGGTAAACCCGAAAATTATGTTTTGCTAAATGTAAAATAACCCGTTAACGTTATTTAATTACCATCAGAGCCCGTCTAACGAGAGCCTTGGCACTTCCTATTAGCCCCGTTCTGTATCATCATCTTGGTTGCAGTTCCATTAGAATTCCACTGGAGGTGATCGCGGGCGAGACCAGAATGAATGGGAGTCTATGGGGCTAAACGGCTAAATGTGTCTCTTTCACCTGCTTGTCGTTAAATTAACATAGATTTTATTGTTGATTCCGCAAGTTCAATATAGATTATAGGTCAAAAGTCGAATGAACGAGTACTTATGTCCTTTCGTTTTCTCACAGGTTAGGCCGTTGTTGGCTGGAACACGCTAGCATTCTGCTATTGTGTGACATCATCACATTTTTGAACTGATTTTTAGAACAGATAAGTGAACTTAAAAATACCATTTTCAACTGAGTGTATTATCTTTGCCCTCCCCTTTGAATGCAACTTTCAAATTACTTGACAAAAAATTATATTCTGAGAAAAGTGGATTTCTGGGGGTGAAGCCCCATGACTCCATTCATTCTGGACTCGACCGCGAGCGGCCCCGCATGGACAGAGACGTGTTACTGCAGCCAGTCCAGAACCCGGAAGTAACCAGCCAGTGCCAATTCTCTTCAATTAGACATTCTTTGTTACCATCTGGCATGTTAGACATGAATGTCTTGAGTATTTTTTTACAGATATTTCTTCCCGAGCGCATCCGGTAACCAGTTGTGATAAAGTGCAGTAGGCTAATTTTACTAACTTTAGTTAAAAAGTTATTTTTTGGGGCAATTGAATGCCTTCAAACAAAAGCTACCAGAGGAATCGTCAAGAAAACTAATTAAGGCCAGTTTTAAAGTTTTACAAAAATAAACCATAGGCTATATTGTTCTTGAATTATTTGAAGAAAAACGACATACTGAAAAACGCCAGTCTAATCTCAGGAGCTGCTTTGAGTACGCTCGTGGCGTTTAAAGACGCGGCGCTCCCATTGAAAACATATATACGCCAGGCGTGTGGAAAAACGCTTTGGTGGACACACGGCCGTTTCAAGTGGGGGATGGCGCATATTTGCATTTGAATGTTGTGTTATATTCTAAAACATTTAACGTGTGACGCACACACACAACGGAGAAACATAACACACACACACACAGGGCTTACATTCTGCTCTAAAACGAATTGCCCTTGTGGGATTAATAAAGTTGATTGAATTGAATTCTTAACGTTAGACTATAGGCTACTTTACGAAATTGCGATTCGATACATTCTTTTCAGTAGGCCCTAATAAATTTGTGGGGCTGTAAATTCAGTATGCTATACCAACGCTATGTATTCAATTAAAGTTTCAAGAGGTCTGATTTCTATATTTTCTTCCAGAGGTCCGGACAATTATAAAAACTTTTTGTTATATGAATAATTCAACATGCCAGGATAAAATCCGAATTATATATATATGTATATATATATATATATATATATATATATATATATATATATATATATATATATATATATATATATATATATATATATATATTTAAGAAGTCAATCTGTTGGATAATATTTGTTCCTTTCTTACTGTAAAATGGAAATGCATGGTCATTTTTTTTATAAATATAAGCAAAAAAACTAAATGGTGTAACAGAGTTTTAGAACTAGACAAATCGTTCTGCATTAATACCTAAATATAAAATTTAACTACAATAGAACATGTTTGATCGGGCTTCGAACCCATGTCACTGTAATGTACTAACCATGAGTTCTACCACTCGGCCAAGTCTTAACTCACGGTGAAACGCCCAAACTTTCTCCACTGACTGTTTACTCAACGAGCGAGAAAACGTTTTGTCGTTAGCCTATTGTGAGTGTAAGCCTACTTTACATGAAAAAAAATACACCTTTTTATAGTTTTAAAAGATGATTTTATTTTAGCTGTTATGAGAAAAAAAATTCAAGTGAGCCTCATTAGTGTTCTAGAACACTGAATTCTGCACTACAAAGGCAAAGTGCAGTGACTACGCAAACAAAGAAACGGAGAAAAGGTCCTTTAAAGTTTTTATCCAAGCCAGTCAAACATGTTATGGGCAGATTATGTGGTAATGCATCTCCGAAACGAGACATAATTTAAACCAGATATTTTTTTCACAAGACAGAACACGTCATAAAGCCCATTACAAGTCTTAACTCAATTTTGACCAAATGTGTAGTTACTGCGCTTTGCATTTGTGCCAGAATAAAACACGTTATGACCTCCGTGAAGTTGGCACCCCATAAAACGAAATAATCTCCAAAACTATGCCATTGGTTTGTGCTGTGTTTGTGCTGATTTGTGCCGTAAAAACGAACATTTGTGCTGGTTTGGAAAAAGCATTAATACCAATATATTGAAACATCTGTTTATCCATGCTACTCCCCTAAAGGAGTCCAGACATTAGACAAAATATCAGTCTGCGTTTTTATATTTAATATTAAGGAAATAGACATGCATTCATGCATGACAAAAATATTTGAACTTAGGAGGCAAAATATATATTTTTTGTAATTCAGTGAATTACACTGCGCAAATCGAATGAGGAATGGTTTGGCTCACCACAGAACATAAAATATTCATTTTATTTTATTTTTAGTGTTCGCATTTATGAGGAAAAAACAATGTTACAGACGTGACAGTTCTCCGTTATTCGGACGTGAGCGCTCTGAAGCGGCACTAAAAGACGGATTTAAAACTTCCACAGACCTCAAACAGAAAAGCAAAGCCTTTATTTAAAGTGAATTTCGTTTTCCTTTCGATTTTATCTTGATTTTAATCAATGTTTCATCAACCAATTGCCTGGATTTAATACATAAGAAGTAAAAGCAAACAATTATAGATAATCACGACATGCAGATGCCGGTGCGGAGCGCGTTTCATAAATATAAACTCAGCGTATAGCCTAAGTATATCCTACTCCACAGACCTGAAACGTTTATCTACTATTTGAAATGTCAACTTGTAAACAGAACAATTCAAAACGAAACTAAACCAAAAAGATTGATTCAGTCTTCTCATTCCTCAATAGCATTGAAAGCACCCAATTTATTTTCACTGACTGCAAGATAGGCCTATTTTAACTTTTGATTAATAAAATGTTCTGCTATAAAAGTTTAGATTATATTTAAAGCAATTTTCTATTTAAAATGTAGGCTACTTTTATATAATTACGTTTTTCTTTCGCTGAAATGTCCCTTTGCGCCACCTGGTGGTCATTTCGTGACCGACTTAGAAATACGGCTGGTTTATTTTTTAGCCACAAGTAAATTTGAAGTCACAAAGAGAAATGTTTTAAGAGTTGCAAACTTGTAGACTTTTTTTCTCTTCCACAAACACAACACAACAGTTACACCTTGTCAAATTCTTCATTGCAGGTGCACAAATCCTATTCTACAAATCACAAATTATGAATCTCGTACGCTCACATTTTTGCTACAGTTGCTGCTCAGCCGCAAATCAGTATGTAAATTCATCCAATGAGAGTTGCACACTTGTAGAATATTTCCTCACAAACGTCTAGTATATTTTTCTAGCACAAACACTAGTACATAACTCCAGCTGCTTGAACCTGCTGCGACAAATCTCAAGCTGTTTTTTGCTTTCAAGTGACAAGTTTCGTGAAATGTGGGGCAAAGTGAGTTGTGCATCTGTAGAGGCAGTGGGCAGAGCCTACATTAATATTCATGAGTTTCCCGGGCATGCGCATGGAACTGCTCATTCTAGTTCACGCTCCTCGTTTCTCAGCAGGTTTAATGGATTATTTCAAAAAAGGTAAATATAGTTTTAAGCGCAAACTTAAACTACCATTGTGTATCGTTTCGTTAAGTTAATAATGTTTTTATTAATTTGTGACTGACTGAATGATTGCTGGCATTCACTTCGTGTTAGGGCTGAGTGATAACATGATAACGATATGTATCGCGAACAAATACGTGATCGACATCAATAAAAAATGTGTTCTATAAAACGTCCGATATTTTTTCTTCGTCGGAAGAAACCACAGGTTGCGAAGCAAGTTTGGTTGCATTAACAAAGGCACTCACTCACTGGTAACCTAGCGACGTAGGGAGTGAACACGCTGAACAGGCAATCATGTAAATGCCAATTTATACTTCTGCGTTCGAAGGGTACGCCGTAGTGTACGACGTTGGCTGACGCATGTAAGCGCCGTTGTGAGCATTTATACTTCTGCGTCAGGTCTTGGTTGCTCTGCAGTACTGCTCCGAAACGCTCAGTTGGCGGCGGAGGGTTTTAATGTTCCACTGTGTTTCGATTCCTCGGGGCTAGGTTACTACAAGCAATAGCGAATGAAAGAGAATGGATCATGCTGGAGTTGGAGCTTATTGAGGTGGAAAAACAGTTCATTTTAGTGAAATTACTAAAACTGAAAGGCAGAAATGACAAGACGTCTGAGGAGATGGTACGTGTGGAAATGCGTGAGAAGGTACGTGCGGAAATGCGTATGAGGAAATGCGATGCTACCAAGCCGACCAATCAACGATCTTGCGGTCCGCGTCGTCGAGACGTGTAGTTACATTTTTGAGGAGGTGCGCGTCAGGCTATGGCGAAGGGTAGAGCTGTCACGATAACTACTTTTTGTTGTGCAATATATTGCACCAAAATTAATTGCGATAAACGATCATATTGTCATTTTCAGACCATTTTATGCCATTGATTACCTATGACAATATAATAGCATAATAATGCAAGTACACTGTTTCAAAGAACAAAGAAGATTTATTCTTATTATATTCAATATTTAGACATTGTGAAATGGGAAAAAATATATCCCAAAATAAAACAAGTAAATAAATACACATTCGTTAACAAAAAAGTGCCAGGTATCAAGAACTTAGATCAAAACAAAGTAATATGTCAATTTAAACTTTTAAAGTGTCTCACACAAAGGCACAGATGCATCAACAGGACATTTCATATTTTTAAATGCTGTTTTTTCAACCGTGCATAATGGCTGCATCTCTTTGGCTAAATAGGGAGTAGTGTTGTTGTGCCTGGTTCATATTTGGGTGAACTGAAAAATTTACTGAACTGAACTTTGAACTCACGTAAGAAGTTCATGTAGAAAGTGAAGTTTACCAACACTGAGAGTTACGCTATCCGTGAGTGTGCGCCATTTCGCGCTGTCACGTTTATATTTGCACTGATGGGACGGGAAAATGCATCTGCAACAGATAACTGTCTGGAAGAAGGCCCCTCTCCAACTCCAGCTGCAGTTGTTGTTCCCAGGTTGAAAAACTGGGTGGGATGGTTATGTTTTAGGTGCGATTTTAAGTTTGTTGTGTTGCCTCGTTTCGTTGCTACTGTTTTAAAACACAGTCGACATACTGGCTCGTTCACGTTAAATATCTCTCCTCCTCTCGTTTGGCTTAAAGGCAAAATGTTCCCACACTGGAGCTGAAGATGTGGCTTTGAAATCAATTCCATGTTGGACTTGTCCTTCTTAACTGTCTGGCTCGCTGTAGATGTACACGAAATAGAACACTTTAAAATGCAGTTGGTTGGTTCACGCCTTCTCTTCACCTGACGGTGTCCGCTCTCTCTCTCTGTGTGTGTGTGTGTGTGTATACACTCACCGGCCACTTTATAAGGTACACCTGTCCAACTGCTCGTTAACACTTAATTTCTAAGCAGCCAATCACATGGCGGCAACTCTGTGCATTTAGGCATGTAGACATGGTCAAGACAATCTCCTGCAGTTCAAACAGAGCATCAGTATGGGGAAGAAAGGTGATTTGAGTGACGTGGCAACGTGGCATGATTGTTGGTGCCAGAAGGGCTGGTCTGAGTATTTCAGAAACTGCTAATCTACTGGGATTTTCATCGCACAACCATCTCTGAGGGTTTACAGAGAATGGTCCGAAAAGAAAAAAACATCCAGTGAGCGGCAGTTCTGTGGGCGGAAATGCCTTGTTGATGCCAGAGGTCAGAGGAGAATGGCCAGACTGGTTTCGAGCTGATAGAAGGGCAACAGTGACTCAAATAACCACCCGTTACAACCAAGGTGGGTAGAAGAGCATCTCTGAACGCACAGTACGTCAAACTTTGAGGCAGATGGGCTACAGCAGCAGAAGACCACACCGGGTGCCACTCCTTTCAGCTAAGAACAGGAAACTGAGGCTACAATTTGCACAAGCTCATCGAAATTGGACAATAGAAGATTGGAAAAACGTTGCCTGGTCTGATGAGTCTCGATTTCTGCTGCGACATTCGGATGGTAGGGTCAGAATTTGGCGTCTGCAATATGAAAGCATGGATCCATCCTGCCTTGTATCAACGGTTCAGGCTGGTGGTGGTGGTGTCATGGTGTGGGGAATATTTTCTTGGCACTCTTTGGGCCCCTTGGTACCAATTGAGCATCGTTGCAACGCCACAGCCTACCTGAGTATTGTTGCTGACCATGTCCATCCCTTTATGACCACAATGTACCCAACTTCTGATGGCTACTTTCAGCAGGATAATGCGCCATGTCATAAAGCTGGAATCATCTCAGACTGGTTTCTTGAACATGACAATGAGTTTGCTGTACTCAAATGGCCTCTACAGTCACCAGATCTCAATCCAATAGAGCATCTTTGGGATGTGGTGGAACGGGAGATCGCATCATGGATCTGCAGCCAACAAATCTGCGGCAACTGTGTGATGCCATCATGTCAATATGGACCAAACTAGAGTTCTCAACGGGCCTGAAAATTATTACCCGACCCGACCTGGCCCGTGGCTTTTGAAGCCCGACCCGATGTAACCCGACACATCAACATGAATTATCCGCCCGAACCCGGCCCGCGGCCCGAATCGGACGCGCCAAGGCATTCTCACCCCCAAGGCGTCACCTAACTGACGCCTTGGGAAGCATTTGATCAAGCTTCAATATCTGACGCTTTGGGGCGCCCTCTAGCGTCAGTCCATGACGCCCTAGGATTGCGTGTAACCCTACCCTACCCCAGACCTAAACCTAACCGCGTCATCCAACTGACGCTAAAGGAAAGCGTCAGTTAGATGACGCTGTAGGATCGCGTCATGAACTGACGCCAAAGGGCGCCCAAAGCGTCAGATATTGAAGCTTGGTCAAAGGTGACGAGTTGGGGTGAGAATGTGTTGCAAGCGCACGCGTTCTGAGTACAGTCTATTGCCGTTGCAGCGTCTATTCATTCCGGTGAAATCACAAAATAAAATGAGCACAAACTTAGAAAGGTTGACTTACTAGTCCATCAACAAGATCGCCAGGTCAGCATCACCGTTGCATCCAGTGCTGCTTTTGAGCTCGCGCCAATGAGTATAAAGCTCGACCGAGAGCGGGACTCCTGTCAGGTTTCTCACGCAGTCAGATTCTCTTTTCCTTTTCCTAGTCTTCCGACCGCGTTTTGAAACTAGCAGGCGGGCTACGAGTTTTGAAACAAAATAGACCTAGCCTACAAACATAATCATATGCTTATAATAGGCATCGTGGAGGAAGATCAGTGCGTCCACAGTGGATAGACTGAGGCGTGTTCTCCTCTCTGCCAGCCACCCGCGATGGACTTTGCACGCAGCAGCCAGACTTTCTTTATGGTGAACAGCAGCGATGATTATAATAATTTGTTTGTTTTTTTACTGGGTGGAAAAGATTAAGCCCGAGGTCCGACCCGACCCGAGTCATTTGCTTATATTTTCGACCCGAACCCGGCCCGAACCCACGGGTCCCGTCGAGTTTGTCGGGCCGACCCGACCCCGTTGAGAACTCTAGACCAAACTCCCTGAGGAATGCTTCCAGCACCTTGTTGAATCTATGCCACGAAGAATTGAGGCAGTTCTGAAGGCAAAAGGGGGTCCAACCCGTTACTAGCATGGGGTACCTAATAAAGTGGCCGGTGAGTGTATGTATATATATATATATATATATATATATAGCTACGAGCAGCGATTACAGGCCCAAGCCGGTGGCACCACAACCCCGGTTATAGCGCCACCAACTGGCTGCAGGAAGTGTGTCACTTTCAAAATACTTTTAAATAACCCTCTTATTTTTACCTGATTTGCTTCAAACTTCACTACTACTAGGGATGCACCGATACCATCTTTTTATTTATTTTAAATTTTTTATTTTTTTAGAATTTATATAACTCTGTGTGTTGAACCAATAATCACCCTTGTGTGTGTTAAGCACAATCATCTTAATACAGACAACTTTATTATAAAGATAAACAACAAACCTCAAAAATATATGATCATAATCTATGGCAAAAAATGCTAATATAAACTAGATTAGTGGATAATACACATTGCTCTTTGTATTGTTGTAAAATACATTCAGGAAAAACAAAATAACAAAAATCAAAAAGATAAATTATTTTAGATATAGCCATGACTACTATACAATTGAGACAACATGTTTGAAATTTATAGCAAAGATGTTTAATGATGCAGCAACATATAATAGATAGGACAGAACAAGAAAGGCAATTAATAATCTGTCATTGCATCACTGCATTATGATATGAAAGGCTCAGTACAGTGCGGCAAAAACGCTCATGCGTATTCCTGAGCGGAGAAGGATGCACTTAAAGCCACATGGAGTTACAGCGCGCAGCGCGTCGAGTCCCCATTGAAAAGTTCAAAGCACAAAGGAAATACATATTGATGGACAGTGTATTATACAGTATCTATCTATGCAATAGTTTATTGAGCCTTTTCTTTTAACGGTTTTAAATTTTAGTTAGTGTGCGCGTGAAGAACAATTATAGTGCTCTGACTCTAGTGTTGTGATCTAACTGACAGCGTCCAACTGAGCCTGGCTGACGCCAGACCCAATTCTCGTTGCCTTTCAGCGTGAATTAGATCGCGCTGCGGGAAGGCAGCATGGGGAAACCCAGACTGAGCGTCCGAACACCCAGTAGAAAGTAACACGATTAAGTTACAGCAATAAAGTCCAGCAAGATAAAGTTTCTTCATTCGAAACCATAGACCTTTATCTTATAGATCAAGTATAATAGTATTAACATTGAATCATCTTGAAGATAGTTTTATCATTGAATGTAACCGAATGCGACGCACTGTTTGAACGCTGAATGGAGAATGATTAACAGCCACAGCGGGAGGGAAAAGTTCACGTGATCTCTGAATTTAATGACTTGAATATTAATTTCTATCTCACATAATGGCTTCAGAACACTTATAATACACTACACGAAAACTTTATGGTACTTTAGAAAGTTTTTGTGCCTTTTTTGTGGGGCTTAACAATAACATAGAATAGTATACGCACAATATAGGATTTGAATCAGCCTCGTCTGATTCGAGACCTCGATCCGGCAAAAATGGCAGTATTGGAGCCGAGACCGATCCTGAGTATCGGATCGGCGCATCCCTAACTACTATAATGTAAACACACGGCAGATGTAGACCTGGATGTACACCTGACCTTTCAGAAGGTTGCTCACGCATACTTTGTGATTGATGCATACTTCTTTTCGACAGTACAGACTTTTCAGTTACGTTTTTGCAGGTCGTGCAGAATAACCCTAAAGGCACCAAGGTGGCGGTGCCACCGGCTCACACACACACACACACACACACACACACACATATATATATATATATATATATATATATATATATATATATATATATTTATATATATAAATATAAACATATATAAATATAGCTGCGAGCAGCGACTGAAGGGCCAAAGCCGGCGGTCCCGCCCACCCCGGTGCCTTTAGGTAACTAAACACCGGGGTTGCGGTGCCACCGGCTTGGGCCCGCGATCGCTGCTCGCAGCTATATTTTATTATTATTTTTCCGCTACCTTTTTGGCACTTTTGGGGCCCTTAACATGCTCGAAACTCTTGAAACTTTGCACACGGGTCACAACTAGAGTAGGTTCGACTCGATTATCGGCGCGGCCCGATTATTCGACGCCGATATTAAGCATTTTTATGGTTATCGGTATCGGCCATTTTCATAACCGATTTGCCGATAAAATCATTTAATTTTGAAACGCGCGATCTGGCTTTGATCCAGCCACCTCTATCAGAGCGCACTGCTCTGTGGCCTAGAGTAGACTAATGCCCGCCCATCATCCATCTGATTTGTTGGGAGTCACGAGTCTGGCCAATCAACAAAAGGCTGAATTCACTGAAAATGTTGCGCTCACTCACCGAGACCGAGAGCACTTATTAGGAGCTGCGTCAGTGATCATCACGCATCAGTCTCAAAGGTAAACAGTAGACATTCCTGAAGTTGCATTAAATCACTACAGTGAAGTTGCAAAACACCTCATTATCTATTTATGATGAAAAACACCCCTGTTCCCACTAATTTGACCGGGAATTCAATTCACAGTATGTCCGTCATTGCAGTGATATGCTTTAACGGAACCTCACGTCGGTGTAGCCTAACTAAAACCTATTTTAGCGTCTCCCTAAACGTTATACTGTGAATAGATTATCAACACGAATGAATTCACTCGATCACGTCTGTTGCGGTTTTGTATTCACATAGCTTCATCTAATACGTCCTTTATAGGGCTCCTAATCAAAAATTGCGCATATTTGGAGAAATGTTGCTTTATTCTCTCATGATTGTAAAAATATTTCGTCATACAGAATACCATTTCTATTAATTTCTCACAGAATTACCGTATGCGATCTGAAGAGCGTTTAGCGCGAGCTCTGTCTGTCTCCCCATTTGCGATCTGCCAGCTCTCTCATTCGAGCTGTACAATCCACTTCCTAGTTTTTATCTCCGTGATAAACAGTCAAACAGACGTTTCTACGTGTCAAAAATAAAGAGAATAACCATCCAATTACAATATGATTTGTGTGATTTTCATGCGATTTGTCATAAAAATGAATAAAGAATATTCACATATGCAAAGCAGGTATAACGATTGTAGCAGGAGTAGCAGGATAAATGCTAAATATAACATTTCAACATCATTAGTCATTGTATGACTACAATCATTATATATGTTGTAACCGGTTGTAACGCTTGGACCGGATAACTCGAGATAAATCAAGGGCAGAAAGAGCTTGAAGGCTGAAAAGGCTGTATCACGCACATTTAATAAGTGCAATGCAATCCTCTCATACATGAGAGATACTCTTTCATGCGTCACAAAACTTTGTTAACAAATAAAATATATAGGAAAAAGGGTAGAGCACGTCTAGCATAATGGTCTCATCTCAAAGTCATCACGCAGAGTTTACGTGATGAGTGACGCAACCATCTCTCTTAAAGGGCACACTGCACTATAATGTGATAAATATGAATACACAGTAACGATCGTTACAATGTGTGTTATATATGAAAATTTCAGATGCAAAAGCCTCTTAGTGCCATCTGAAATTTTCTTCTAAAATGATAATTTTTACCAAGCTCGTCTATATTTCACTTAAATGGCAATGAAAATAACCTATTAAGTGTCATATAAGTGAAATTACTGAACTTAAATATACGAGCTTGATAAAAATGATCATCCTAGAAGAAAATTTCAGATGGCACTTGGAGGCTTTTGCATCCGAAATCTTCATATATATGTGTGTTTAGTTAATCCATTGATGTGCATTAGACAAATTGAATAATCACCTTTATTATTTTAGGCTATGTTTTAGTCATCACAAAATAATTATGAGAGGTTAAGCTATTACACAGCCTACATTTCTAACACATTATTGAAGCCAATAGTTCATTTTCCCCAAGCTGTTTAGCTATAGTAGTACAGTATCCATAGGCCTAATCATGAACTATACAGTTGCCCAACTTTTAACTCTCTCTTTATCTTACCCTCATTGTAGATGGATACAAGGAAGACAAAATGTAGAAGTGCACTGTGGAGTACTACACTCAACCAACACCAGGACAGGCAGTGTGCAATACATGTAAAGATGTTAAATTTAAAGAGACTAAGAGAGTCTTTGTCTGAGGCCTTTATTATTCTTAATTTTTTACATAAATTTACATTTTTACACTAGACATATATCGGTTCAAAATATCGGTTATCGGGCTACTTGATCTGTAATAATCGGTATCGGTCCTGAAAAGCACATATTGGTCGACCCCTGAGTCACAACCCACGGCCATCAGAGCCGGGCTGAAGCTGGTACCCGGGCGTGGCAAGGCGGCTCGTCAGCGCCCCCTGGAACGGGGTCCGAACACTTGGTCCATAACTCAAACACGCTTGTATGTAACAATATGAAACTCGGTACACATGTCGATCTCATCGTTTCATCTATACCTCACACTCTTACCTTTTACCCCAGCCCAACAGGAAGTCGGCTATTGAGGTTTGTTTGTAAAACGCACGCAGTGGAATGTGAAATACTCCTCCTGAGAAGTTATAAGCGCCACCAACTGGCAGCAGGAAGTGTGTCACTTTCAAAATGCTTTGAAATCACCCTATTATTTTAACACGATTTGCTTCAAACTTCATCTGTATAATGTAAATACACGGCAGATGAAGACCTGTGAATGGATTCTTGATATCTTTGAAACTGTTGCCGTGGCAACGCATCAAACTTTACCATTCTTTTAGGATGCTTTTGAGACTCTTAGCATGCTTGAAATTGCATGAAACTCGACACAGACACATCACATTTATTAGCCAGTAGACATGTGCAAAGTTTCAGAAACGGGCGTGGTGAGGGCTCAGTAGCCGCCACCTTTTGACAAAAGTGGGGTTGTTAGTTTTATCTACAGTTACAAAAATCGGTATGTATATTGTACTCCTCAAGCCGGACAACTTTCTAATTGACACTCATTAGCTAGGACCCACAGAAAGTCAGATATTTTTGTTTAATTTGGTCATACTCTCTCTGAACCTACTTTCTCTTTGCCTGTCTGTGTGTGTGTGTATGTGTATGTGTGTAGGGGGAGGGGGCTTAACCATTTCACTGCTGTGTGTCTGGCCTCTAAAAGAAAATACATTTCTTAACCTGTTAAGGTCGTAAACCCGGTACCGGGGGGATTGCGCTATTAAGAACGTTATTATGATCGCCCTTTAATATTTAAAGGTCCTGATGAAACATTAACAGTCATATGTTATATCATTACAAAGCTTAGACCCTTTACTTTTCACACAAAACCATCATTTTTTAATTCATTTTACATATTGGATAATTTAAAAGTTTATATTCCTCCACCCGCAACCGAAATACCGTTCAAAAGTAAGTGTGATTATGAATATGAATATTGATAGCGTTGGTCAAATTTGATCAACAAAGGCAAGTCATATATCAAACAAAACCTTTCTTCCACATGATTTTTGCTGTATGGTTTATTTAGTTGACATAATACAACAGATCAAATGATTGCATAACTATTCGCGAAGTACATCTTTGATATTTGTAAACAAACTAGGAAACGCGTTGCATTTCGTCTCCGATTACAGCATGTCTGAGCTAAAAGTAGTCAAAAATATACATAGACTTTCACCTTAGACTGTTTTCTTCAAAATGAGTCCATTTTCGCCTTCATGTGAGTTTCGCTTGATAAATAATCCCCTATTATGTCTCATTTAGTCCAGTAACGCAGGAAATAAGTCATTGTTTTCATACGATCCACATGATATGTTATCGTCGACGGATGATGACGAACTACGCATCATTGGGAAGCTTACGCTTATCTCAGCATGACGTGACATGTCGTGGACATCTATGGTGGACACACCTTTCCTCTAAAACAAACAGAGTCTGAGATATTCAGCGCAATTTTGCCTCAGAGTAAAAAAAAAAGTAGATATTCTTCAGCGCGCAGTCTGGACGCACTCTCTCATAAAAGACACTAAAAAGCCACTTTGCCTCCCCTTGGTGTCATAGCAATAACTTTTTTAATCGAAATGTTAGACACATAATTTTTTTTTCAGTGTTGGGGACATCTAGTGGAATCAAATGGAACTTATAATAGGTAGCTGTTGCACACAATACCAGAGTAATACACTTTCAAACAAAGATTCAAAGAAAAAAACACAAAAGCGCCTACTTTTTTGTGTGTTTCTTTTGATATTTTAAACACATACAATCATTTTTATTACATTTGACACTTGATTTTGTTTGTTTAAAGGGTTTCCTATAAAATGACACCAATTATTTGCATTTACTTCACTGTATGTGGGTATAGGGAGCCATCAGATTTGGGTATGTCCACTTTTATGCGGAATTCCAAAATAAACCAAAGAGCTTAAGAGGTTAAGCCTGGTATTTTCTAAATAAGTTTTTATTTTAATTTTTTATAAGTAAAGGCATATAACCAGTTTAATTGTAGTGCATTGACAATAGTTTTATATAATTAGTTTATTAATTAAATTAACTTGGTCCATAAACTTGATCTGAAAATTTGGTCCATAAATCAAACACACTTGCATGTAATAATATGAAACTTAGTACACATAAAGATCTCATCGGTTCATATATACTTCTTTACTTTTTACCCCAGCCCAACAGGAAGTCGGCTATTTAGGGTTGTTTGTAAAAAAACATGCAATGGAATAATTTAAAGTACTTCTCTAGAGAATTCAAAGAAATGCCACGAAACTCGATCAGTGTGAAGTCAAGACATTGAGGATAAAAAATTGCCAGGGGATTTTTGATACCTCGAACGGTTTGGCCGTGGCAAGGAAACAAAATTATGGCGAGAAACATGAAACAGGAAGTGTGTTATAACTTCTGCATACATTAACTGATCTTGATGAAACTTCAGCAGTGTGTTCGCTGTAAGAGGACAATCACATGGATGTGACTATTGTGAGTCAAAGTTATAGCGCCACCAACTGGCAGCAGGAAGTGTGTCACTTTCAAAATGCTTTGAAATCACCCTCTTATTTTTACCCGATTTGCTTCAAACTTCATCTGTATAATGTAAATACACGGCAGATGTAGACCTGTGAATGGATTATTGATATCTTTGATACTGTTGCCGTGGCAATGCATCAAACTTCACCATTCTTTCAGAATCTCTTCGGCTGATAGTTTAAACTCAAAATCATAAATAGGGCTAAACTGCCCTCTTGTGTCATTATATTTCTATATTTATTACATATGTAACTGAGGATGTTGTGTTTTATTGCGAGTGTACACAAATATAGGTAAACAGTTTGCAGTCTGAATGTTGTCCTGTATGAACAAAATAATGGATTATGTTTCCAGACACACACACACTCTCACACTTTGAGGCGCGAGCGTCGAAGTGTGTGTGTGTGTGTGTGAGAGAGAGAGAGAGAGAGAGAGAGAGAGAGAGAGAGGAGGGAGGGAGGCGCTGATTGAACGAAAGCGTGTTTGTGTGTGTGTGTGTTAAAGTTCCCTCTGAGCACGTGCACTTCTGAAGCCGCTGCCGCGCAGAAAAAAATAAAATGCCACGCAGGGGACCGACGCGAAATGTGTGGAAATCCATTTGATTGTAGTTTATGTAATGAGGCGCATGCGCGTGCGACTCTGTATTCGTGTTTGTAGCTCCGGAGGATTTCTTCATTAATCCTTAATTTTCTTCTTTACCACTCATTTATAAACTAGCACTTTCTATTTTTCTATCATGTGAACTTATCCTCGACACTATTCCTTATAAAAAACAATTGGATTGCTTTGATATCGCTACTTAGATCCAATTTTCCGAATCTAGGCTACTAGCCTTTAGCCCGCTAGCATTCCACGCGTGGCCCTTCGCATATCAGAGACGCTGACTCAAGGCTTCTCACTTGCTTTGCTTAGAGCCTGCATCAACGGGGCATAGGCATTTGCTGTGAGAACCTGCCTTTACGGCGCATACGCGTGCGATCTGTACTTGTGTTTGTAGCTCCGGAGAATTTCTTCATTAATTCCTTGATTTTCTTCTTTACCACTCATTTATAAACTAGCACTTTCTATTTTTCTATCACCTTTAGCCCGCTAGCATTCCACGCGTGTCCCTTCGCCTATCGGCCGTCTCATTTTACACCCGTTTCACTGAAAAGATACGGGTTGTATCCGGCATTTCAGTCCTAAATTAGTCGGGATATTAATTTACTGTTCATCTTTTATAATGGCGAACACATCGGATGAGAGTCTAACGTTACCTCTGTGTGCAGGTGAGGACACATTCGAGCTCTTCACGGTGAAGCAGGAGCTGGAACGCGTCGAGAAGCAGATCCGTGGTCTGCTGATGAAAGCAAGCCGAGCTGTTGGATCGGCGTTCAACGCTTGAAGCTTCACGCGCCGACGCTCACAACTCAGTGGTTAGTAACGTTAACTCTGTGAGTACTTCCTCATCCACTCCGTATGCTCCTCTGCCCAGGACGACGCAGATCAGCCCGGCCTTCTTTCACTCCGAGCTCTCGGCACAACACCGTGGAGCATGGATCACGCAGCGGAGGTCACGAGCCAGGACCAGAGCTACCTCTCCGCCCCTCCCGGTCTTCGAGATCTCCACTCGGAACCGCTTCTCCCTCTTCGCGAGCCGGAACGTCGATGACGCCGTGATCATCGGGACATCCATGGTCCGTCATGTCCGCGCTACTTCGGGTAAAGGTAATGTACGCACACACTGTTTCCCCGGTGCCCGGGTCCTCGATATCGCCGCTCAGGTTCCTGAGATCGTGGGCGGTGACACGCGCATCGGAGCTGTTGTGCTGGAAGCGGGAGCGAATGACATCAGGCAACGGCAGACCGAGGTTCTGAAGAAGGACTACATGAGCCTGATCGAGACGGTACGCACCACAGCGCCTAAAGCAACGATCATCGTGTCCGCACCGCTTCCCACGTACAGACAAGGACAGGAAAGGTTCAGTAGACTTTTTGCACTTAATGAATGGCTAATGTTAATGTGTAATGAACAGAAACTGCTCTTTGTAAATAATTGGCATCTGTTTTGGGAGCGACCCAGGCTGTACCGGGCAGACGGACTCCACCCCAGCAGAATCGGAGCGAGTGTTCTGTCGGAACAACATCTTCCGAGACGTTACGCACCAGATGACTGGTAAGTCAAAGTCCAAATTGCAGCCTCTGTTGTCCAAACTTAACTAATATGCATAGTGTGGAGCGTTACATAGAAACTGTGTCAATTCCTCGTTTAGTGAAGCCAAACAATAAATCTAGTGCAGGATTTAGCAAAAATCTTATTGTAATTATACCAGAAAATCTAAATATCAGTGAACAAAAACAATTTTTAAAGCTAGGTCTTCTAAACATTAGATTGCTCACACCTAAAGCAGTTATTGTAAATGAAATGGTCACAGATAATAATTTTGATGTTCTGTGCCTTACTGAAACCTGGCTCAAACCAAATGAGTATTTTGGTCTAAATGAGTCTAGTCCACCAGGATACTGTTATAAGCATGAGCCTCGTCTATCGGTCGTGGCGGCGGTGTTGCGACAATCTATAAAGATATTTTTAATGTTACTCAGAAAACATGTCACAAGTTTAATTCTTTTGAAGTACTTGTGCTAAATGTTACGCTGTTAGATGTAAGAAAGAAATCCATATTATCTCTAGCCTTGGCTACTGTATATAGACCTCCAGGGCCCTATGCTGAATTCCTAAAGGAGTTTGCAGACTTTCTCTCGGATCTATTGGTGAATGTCGATAAAGCAATAATTGTTGGAGATTTTAACATACACGTAGATAATACAAATGATTTTATGAATTACTTCAATGAGAAAATAGAAAGCATCCAAAACACGATTATAAATGTACAATCCTCTATGGTGTCTTATGATTCAGCCTCAATTATGGCCCCTCTAGAACAACTACACCGCTTTACAACGATAGGACAGGAAGAGCTAAATAAACTTATCAAAAAAATAGAAAAAAATTAGAGGGAACATTGAACTGTGTTCACGATCGCCCTGTCCCAAATGGCACACATCATATGAATTTTCAGTGTTGTGTACTTATGTAATGTGTCCGTTAAATCCATGACTGTCTATAGGGTGTCTCATTTTTCATTTTAGGTTTTAGAAGGTTGCTCACGCATACATTTTGGTTGATATGTGCCCTCGATGCGCACTTTTGCAGAGCCCACACTGTTGCAAGCTCTACGGCACACTTCTTTTCGACAGTCAAAGCAGTGTTCCGTTTGTGCACAATAACCCTAAAGGCACCATGGGGTGTCGGTGCCACCGGCTATATATATATATATATATATATATATATATATAGGGGTGTCGATATATATATATATATATGTATATATATATATATATATATATATATACACATATATATATATATATATATATATATATATAAATATAGCTGTGAGTAAGTAAGTAAGTAAGTAAGTAAGAACTTTATTGCCAAGTAGTGCTTTACACACACGAGGAATTTGCTTTGGTCATAATAGGTGCTACACATAGACAAACATACATAAGGAATGGACAATAGTATCAAGAAACAAGATTAAACAAGATTAAAATAAACAACAAAGGGGAGAGACTGAAACAGGTTATGTCCGGGATGTGAGGGGTCAGCTGCAATCTTTCCTGCTCGCCTCAGAATCCTGGAGGCATACAGTTCCTGAAGTGATGGAAGACTGCAGCCAATCACCTTCTCTGCAGAGCGAATAATACGCTGAAGTCTGCCCTTGTCCCTGGCAGTGGCGGCATTATACCAGATGGTGATGGAGGCAGTGATGATGGACTCGATGGTGGCGGTGTAGAAGTGCTTCATCATTGTCTTTGGCAGGCTGAACTTATTTAACTGCCGCAGGAAGTACATCCTCTGCTGGGCCTTTTTGGTAATGGAAGAGATGTTCAAATCCCACTTAAGGTTGTGGGAGATGATGGTACCCAGGAAGCGGAAGGAGTCCACAGCAGTGATTTGGGAGTCACACAGGATGATGGGAGAGGGTGGGGGTGTGCTCCTTCTAAAATCCACAACCATCTCCACTGTCTTCAGCGCATTGAGCTCCAGACTGTTCTGGCTGCACCAAGTCACCAGATGGTCGATCTCCCATCTGTAGGCGGACTCATCCCCACCCGAGATGAGCCCAATGAGGGTGATATCGTCCGCAAACTTCAGGAGCTTGACGGACTGGTGACTGGAGGTGCAGTTGTTGGTATACAGGGAGAAGAGAAGGGGGAAAGAACACAGCCTTGAGGGGATCCAGTACTGATGGTCCTGGAATCTGATACATGTTTTCCCAGCTTCACGTGCTGCTTCCTGTCTGTCAGAAAGTCGGTGATCCACCTACCGGTGGACTCAGGCACGTTCAGCTGTAAGAGCCTGTCCTGCAGCAGGGTCGGGACGATGGTGTTAAAAGCCGAACTAAAATCCACAAACAGGATCCTGGCATAGGTTCCTGGGGAGTCCAGATGCTGGAGGATGTAATGAAGGGCCATGTTTACTGCATCGTCTACAGACCTGTTGGCTCTGTAGGCGAACTGCAGAGGGTCCAGGAGTGGGTCTGTGATGGATTTTAAGTGAGACAACACAAGACGTTCAAAAGACTTCATAACCACAGAGGTCAGGGCGATGGGTCTGTAGTCCTTTAGTCCTGTGGTCCTTGGTTTTTTGGGGACAGGGATGATGGTAGAGGCTTTGAAGCAGGCTGGCACATGACATGTCTCCAGTGAGATGTTAAAAATATCAGTGAACACCGGAGACAGCTGATCAGCACAGTGCTTCAGGGTGGATGGAGACACAAAATCCGGCCCAGCTGCTTTGCGGGATTTCTGCCTCCTGAATAGCCTGTTTACTTCCCCTCTGAGATCGAGAGAGGAGGGGAAGGAGTGGAGCTAGCCAACTCTGTGGAGAGGGGAGAGGAAATGGAGGACTGATGCAGAAGCTGAGCGGAGGAGTCACGAGGGGTGGTGACCGATTGACTCTCAAAGCGGCAGTAGAACTGGTTCAGCTCATTTGCCAGGCGAGGGTTGTTTATGGAGTGGGGGACTTTGGGTTTGTAGTTTGTGATCTGTCTGAACCCCTTCCAGACAGAAGTGGCGTCATTTGCTGAGAACTGGTTCTTTAGTCTCTCCGCGTACAGCCGTTTAGCTACTCGCACCTCTTTGCCAAACCTGTACTTTAACGCCCTGCACCCAGCCCTGTCACCACTTCTAAATGCTTCCTCCTTTTCCAACCTCAGCTGTCTGAGTTTAGCTGTAAACCAGGGTTTGTCATTATTATAACTCACCCTGGTACTTGTTGGTATACAGCTATCTTCACAGAAGCTGATGTAGGACGTCACAGCCTCTGTAAGCTCATCTAGATTGTTGGTAGCAGTCCTAAAAACCTCCCAGTCAGTGCAGTCAAACACGCCTGAAGATCCGCTACAGCTTCACTGGTCCATTTCTTTGATATCCTCACTACAGGTTTACAGAGTTTTAATTTTTGTCTGTAAGCAGGAATCAGATGGACCATCGCGTGATCAGAGTGTCCCAGTGGGGCGCGTGTGACGGCGTGATAGGCACAGCTAACTGTGGTATAGCAGTGATCCAAAGTGTTGCCCTCTCTGGTTGGACACTTTATAAACTGCCTATATTTGGGGAGTTCTTGACTGAGATTTCCCCTGTTAAAGTCACCAAGAACAATAACAAGAGAGTCTGGATTTGTCTGCTCCACACGAAGTATCTGGGTCGGCCAGCCTGCGCTGTGCGTCCTGCACGTTGGCCTGGGGCGGAATGTAAACACCGACCAGAATGAATGAAGCAAACTCACGGGGGAATAGAACGGTTTACAGTTTATAATAAAAAGTTCCAGGTCAGGAGAACAGTGCTGGTGAATCACTGTCAGGTCGGAACACCAGCCATTGTTAATATAAAAACAGACACCACCACCCTTTGTTTTACCGGAGAGTTCTTTATCGCGGTCCGCTCTGTACAGTTGGAAGCCAGCCAACTGCAGCGCGTAGTCCGGTATCAGTTCACACAGCCACGTCTCCGTGAAGCACATGACAGAAGATGAATAAAAGTCCCTGTTTTTTCCCACCAGAAGCTGAAGTTCATCCAATTTGTTGCACAATGAGCGCACGTTGGAGAGAAATATTGCCGGTCAGCGGCGTGCGAAGTCCCCGCCGGCGAAGAGCGCACAAGCGACCCGGCTCTTTTTCCTCTCCTGCGGCGCTTCACAGCGCGAGCAACAGCGAGAGAGCCCTTCACCAAAAGTCCAATAATTCCACTGATGACGCGAGGAAAGTGGGAACTAAATCCGCTGGAGTTGCTCTCCTGATGTTCATGAGCTCTTCTCTAGAAAAAGAGCACCGAGAATCACAGCCGAAAACTAGATTAACACAAAAAAACAAAACAAAACAGAGCGCACCTAACACCGAGGCTGCTATACTCAGCGTCATCTTTCATCAGCGATGAAGGGCCAACGGCGGCGGTACCGCCCACCCCGGTGTCCACCGGCTTGGGCCTGCGAATCGCTGCTCAGCAGCTAGTATTTATATATATATATATATATATATATATATATATATATATATATAAAAAAAAACATATATATATATACATATTCTTCTTCTTACGTATTATTATTATTCTGCTACCTTTTGGGCACTTTTGGGGCCCTTAACATGCTCGAAAACTCTTGAAACTTTGCACACGGGTCAGAACCTGCGGCCATCAGAGCCGGGCTGAAGATGGTACCCGGGCGTGGCAGGGTGGCTCGTCAGCGCCCCCTGGAATGGGGTCCGAACACTTGGTCCATAACTCAAACACGCTTGCATGTAATAATATGAAACTCGGTACACATGTTGATCTCATCATTTCATATATACCTCACACTCTTACTTTTTACCCCAGCCCAACAGGAAGTCGGCTATTGAGGTTTTTTGTAAAACACACGCAATGGAAATTTAAAGTACTCCTCCTAGAGCTCTGATCCAAATTCGAAGAAACTCGGTCAGCGTGAAGTCAAGACATTGAGGATGAAAGTTTGTGTGGGGATTTTTGATATCTCGAACGGTTTGGCCGTGGCGAGGAAACGAAATTATGGCGAGAAACGTGAAACAGGAAGTGTGTCATAACTTCAGCATACATTAACTGATCTTGATGAAACTTCAGCAGTGTGTTCGCTGTAAGAGGCCGATCACATGGATGTGACTATTGTGAGTCAAAGTTATAGCGCCACCAACTGGCAGCAGGAAGTGTGTCACTTTCAAAATGCTTTGAAATCACCCTCTTATTTTTACCCGATTTGCTTCAAACTTCATCTGTATAATGTAAATACACAGCAGATGTAGACCTGTGAATGGATTCTTGATATCTTTGATACTGTTGCCGTGGCAACGCATCAAACTTTGAACATTCTTTTAGGATGCTTTTGAGACTCTTAGCATGCTTGAAATTGCTTGAAACTCAACAGATACATCACATTTATTAGCCAGTAGACATGTGCAACTATGGCAAAAGATTAAAGTAATGTCAAAAAAGTAAACACTAAAAGCCTCATATCTTCTAAAAATGTAATTATACATCATTTGTTTCTAAATTAAATTATACAAATATCATAACTAAACCAATTTTTCCCTTTTTTCCATTTAAGAATTATGTTTACATTCAAAAACAGCCAGAATGGTTGTAAAATTCAGAAAAAAAAATTATCTGAGTCATACGTAGTGCAATACTGCCCTCTTGTGTTCAATATCAGGTAGGCCTATTGTGTATATTCCCACCGGTTAATCAACTTGTGACTCCGCTGGAACTCGGAGCTTTTAAATTGCTTACTTAAAACCGAAAGTCAAAATACGGATGTCTGCACAAGACATTAATGGTGTGGAGTAGAGCGAGCATTTTAAATAAATTCCTATTAAGTAGGATTGAACTAAACAGAATGAATGTTCACTCTGTTCTGCTGGTTCCTCGCTTGTGGATCATATGATTATTTTGTCATAATCTATGACAAAAATGCTATTATAAACTATATTAGTGCATAATACACATTGCTCTTTGTATTGTTGAAAAATACATTCATGAAAAACAAGATAACAAAAATCAAAAAGATCAAATATTTTAGATATAGCGCATTGTGCCTACTATAAAGTTGCTAGCCATGTATTTAAAACATGTTTTAAATGTATAGCACAGATGTTTAATGAGGCAGCAACATATAAGTGATAGGACAGAACAAGAAGGGCAATTAATAATCTGTCATTGCGTCACTGCATTATGATATTAAAGGCTCCTATACAGTGCGGCACACAGCGCTTATGTGCATCCCGAGCGGAGAATGATGTGCTTGAAGCCACATGGAGTTACAGCGCGTCGAGTCCGCATTGAAAAAGTTCGAAGCACAAAGTAAATACATATTGATGGACAGTGTATTATACATTATCTATCTATGCAATAGTTTATTGAGCCTTTTCTTTTAACGGTTTTAAATTTCAGTTACTGTGTGCATGAAGAACAATTATAGTGCTCTGACTCTATAGTGTTGTGATCTAACCGACAGCGTCTGACACCCGGTAGAAAGTAACATGATTAATTTACAGCAATAAAGTCCAGCAAGACAAAGTTTCTTCATTCGAAACCAAAGACCTTTAGACCTTTATCTTAAAGATCAAGTATAATAGGATTAACATTGAACCATCTTGAAGATCGTTTCATCATTGTCTGTAACCGAATGTGACGCGATGTTTGAATGCTGAAAGGAGAATGACTGACAGCCGCAGAGAGGAAAAGTTTGTGTTCTGAATTTAATGACTTAAATATTAAGTTCTATATCACATAATGGCTTCAGAACACTTATAATACAGTACACGAAAACTTTATGGTACTTATGGAAAGTTTTTGTGCCTTTTGTGGGGATTAACAATAACATAGAATAGTATATGCACAATATAGGATTTGAATCAGTCTCGTCTGATCAATACCCGATCCGGCAAAGATGGCAGTATCGGAGCCGATACCGATCCTGAGTATTGGATTGAGCTCATCCCTAACTAATATAATGTAAACACATGGCAGATTCAGACCTGGATGTACACCTGACCTTTCAGAAGGTTGCTCACACATACTTTGTGGTTGATATGTGCCTTCGATGCACAATTTTGCAGAGCCCTCATTGATGCAAGCTCTTCAGCACACTTCTTTTCGACAGTCAAAGCGGGGGTTACGTTTTTGCACGTCGTGCAGAATAACCCTAAAGGCACAAAGGTGGCGGTGCCACCGGCTTATATATATATATATATATATATATAAATATAGCTGCGAGCAGCGATGAAGGGCCAAAGCCGGCGGTACCGCCACCCCGGTGCCTTTAGGTAACTAAAGCTGAATTTCATCTCCTGAATGTCTCAACGGTTCACCTGTCAGAAACAAGATTGTCTAGGTCACGGTCGCTCTGCGTGGGAGGAAGAGTTAACAGGATTTCAGCGGATTTCGATGAATGTGACAAAGTTTGTGGATTCTGTCCAAAAGTTTACGAACATTAAAACGTTACCGAACGTGGTAAACTTTGGTTAAGTAAACATTAAATAGGATCAATGTGGTCAGAAAGGATATAAGAGTGTGTATGTCGGATGATCACAAGTGGTTTCAGACCAAAAGCAGCGTCGTGTTATTAATGAAAGATCATGCATGAATGGAGGTTGTATACATTTTGACAGATTCTGCACTTCATGTTCGTAAATTGGACAGAAATGTTTCAGTCTGTCCAACTTCGAACGTTGTTTTCTGCGTTTTTTGACTCAATAAGCTTTTCATGAAAGTCAACATCGTCAGTAGGCCTAAACATTTTTGATTAAGTTTAGGCTACACAAATTTGTGCTCGCTTCAATTTTGTCATAATCAGATTCAGCGCTTTGTTCATCTTCAATTTGCAGCTGCGCTGAGCAGAGCGCACCTAGACAGAGTGAACACGGACTGTTTGTGTGTGTGTGCATGTTCATGTGAGCCTCATTGGTCTGTCACTGCTCGTCAATGTCAGAATATTTAGTTTAGTTTATTTATTTTAGAGAAACAGGGACAGCGTACAATCAACATTAAACTCAAAGGGGAAGATGCATTGTACCGGGTTTTAGCTCAAGAGCTAATTTTCACCCGTAGTCCCTGGGTAGGCTGATGTTAAGCTAAGATACATAAAAAGCATACATGAATAATTAGATTTACAATGACAAAAAATTAAAATTTACGAAAGGAAATGTTTACTCCTTTCATATACAGACCTTAGGCTTAAAGCACACACATATACACACATACATACCTCTGGTCACATATGGGAACAACATTGATTTAATAAAAGCCATTTCTTTGCCTGGCGTGTGAACGTGTAAAACTTGTGCTTTTAAACAACTCTGTAGGTAACATATTCCACTGATGAGCGGCCACACCAGAAAAAGCAGAGTTTCCAAATGCTGTCCTGCGTTTAGGGATCCTGCATTCCCCTCGCACTGTAGATCTAGTGGCTTGAGTTGTTGTTTCAGAGCCCAAAGAGATAAATTGTTTTAGAGGAGGAGCAGCATTGTCATAGAGGATCTTATACATTAAACACAGATTGGTATGAATTATCAAATTTTCAAAGCTGAGAAATTGGTATTTTACAAGAATATGACAGTGATGAAATCGTCTGCTTTTCTGATCGTGAATCTTTAGAGAGGTTTTATATAATGACTCAAGTGGCTTGAGAGCAGTTTTAGTAGCCTGTGACCAACTTGTCATACAATATCTAAAATGAGGAACTATCATTGCATTCAGATAAACTCCTGAGGCCTCGATCGTAAGGGAATTTCGAATGTATCTGAATTGTGCCATATTGAATTTTATTGTATTTGATAACTTTTTTATGTTTTTTAAAGCCTAAATTAGGTTCCAATATGACACCTAAATATTTTACCTGTTCTTGATTTGAAATGATTTGTCCTTCAATTAAAATATTAGGGTAGATGTGTATTTTCAGAACAATTTCTGAAAAACATTGAAACAGTCTTCTCCAAATTTAAAGTGAGGCATGAGTTTTTCAGCCACAAAGAAACTTCCTTAATATCTTTGGTCAGTTTTTGAGTTTTACCATGTGCTTTTAGCACCATATCATCTGCATACATGATGATTTTACTCTTACACACAGTTGGTAGATCATTTATGTAAAGGGTAAAAAGCAGGGGGCTCAGAATGGAACCTTGTGGCACTCCCATGCTATAAGATCTTTAATGGTGATTTTTTGTTGTCAACCACAACGCATTGTTGTCTGTCATTAAGGTAAGATTGAATCCATGTTATTGTATTTGTGTCAAAAGTAAAAAAAGCAGATAGTTTGCTGATGAGAAGCTGATGATTAACTGTATCAAAGGCCTTTCTCAAGTCCAGAAAGACCGCCCCACCACACCTCCACCATCAAGACTGGATTTAATATCTTCTATCAAGTAGCAGCACGCAGACTCTGTGGAGTATCTTTTCCTGAACCCAAACTGGCAAGGATAGTAATGCATCAGTGTGGTTCGAGATGCTCTATTAGTTGTTCTGCCACCACCTTCTACAAAGATCTTAGAGATGGCTGGCAGAATGCTAATAGGTCGATAGTTTGACACACAGAGCTTGTCTCCTGACTTGAAAATCGGCTTGACTACTGCTTTTTTTAACGCCAAAGGAAAATGGTTTTCCATTATAGATTGATTCACAGCTATTGTTAAAATAGGAGTTAGAATACTTATATGTTCTTTTAAAAGTGATGTATCAATTCCAAATATATCCTTTGCTTTACTATTTTTTAAATTTGATATTATTTTGGAAATTTTGTCTTCATCTATATTCTGCAACCTACAGTGAGACGCATTACCATCCCCATGATCATCTCCGCAGTTCACTTCAGGAAAAGTCTCTGCGAGATCTAATACAGAATCCAAGAAATAATAATTGTAATGTTTAGCCAGAATAGAGCCCTCATTTTGAACAATCCCATTGATTTTGAGTTTTAAATGCTCCTGATTTTTTTCCCCTTCCCATTAATTTATCCATGCTTCTCCACAGATTCTTACTATTACATTTTGCCTCTTTGATTAAATGTAGAAAAAAATTGCTTTTGCTTTCGAAGCAGCATAGTAACTTTATTTCTCAGAGATTTATAAATGTAATAATCAGTGGTTAATTTTGTTTTAAGAGAAACCTTGAGTGCTTTATCTCTCTGTTTCATTGTATCCCACAGGTATTCGTTAAACCATGGGAGCCTTTTGCTGGTCTATATACACAAAGTACAATAAATGACATTTGAGGCGATAGTTTGATAGTAACACCAACACACTCTATAGTTTGATCTGGAATGTCTATCTGATGGCTGTCAATACTGTCTTTTACGTAAATCAGAGACCCCGCCCCCTTTTCCCCTTCCCTATATCCCGGAATCATAAATGCCGATATAGGAGTTGTAGCTGTAATCCAAGTCTCATCCATTGGAGATGACCAATCAAATCAAAGTAGGCGGGCTCTATCTTCACAGAAGCGGCTGAGTGCGAATTTTAGAAGAGGGACTAAAAGGTAAGTAGCTAAACTAAACATTTCCCATTTGACAGTTTTTTAAACGTTAAACAAATGACAAAAATAATTGGGCAAACTAATAAACTTTTGTCTAATTTCACCATTTTAAACTGAAATTAGGCCGTATGCACTGTGAATGTTACAGTCTATGGTTTACTATCATTGTGAGGGGACAAAACACATTAACAACACCGTTTTCATCATGTTAGGCACATGATTAATAATTATTAATGTGTACATATTGAGAATTAATATAGGCCTAATACAATTTTTAGCTTTCAGGAAAAAAAAAGAAAGAAAATGAGTATGATGCTGATGAGGAGAGAAAAATAACCAGCTGCCTACTGACATGATTTTTAAAGCTGTTCTTATTCCTCCTCAGTCATTATAAAACCCTGCCGTCTGCATGTTGATTAAACTAACAAATAGTGAGCATTAGACCCTAAACTAAAGTGTAATTTTTTTTTTAAATCATAACTGGTAGGTCTACATACATACGGTCTTTAAATTAATGCACAAAAAAAATCATTAAGCTGTCATTTTATGCATATTGATAAAGTCAAAGGGTATCTAATAATGTGGTTTAAGTTTAAATGTTAGAAAAACAAAAACATTTTAGACATTGTGCCATACCAAAAGAGGGTGTTTCTGTAGAATGAGCCGATAGTTTTGTGTATTATTTCTCCTAATCATATTTTGCACACCATGTGTAATAAATGTCTGAATTAGCTTATATTCATTATTTTAAAAAGGAACACACTGGCAGGCCTAATATGAACTCAAAAAACTTTTCAAAATACTTGAATTCATGCCACCATTCATGCAGCATCATATTCTGTAAACCATGTAAATTGCAGCCTATCATGGAGAAGATAATAATTTAAGAATTTAATTAATTAATTTAATCAATAACTTAATTTAAGAAGTGTATTCCAGAAATTAATAAGCCATTCTGTAAATTAAGTTCACTGTGGTGTTCAGAACATATAATTAAACATAATTATAAATTTCAAGTGTTAAAAAATAATTATTCTCATAACTCTCATACATATCCTTCACAAACATACATCTATTCTTACATATATATGGCCTTTCTTTATTTCAGAAATGATGGCAGGTCCTCAAGCTCAGGCTTCGCTCCATGGAGCGTCCTGGAGGAGAGAGAAACCTTCTAAGGAATGAGAATGGTCCGGATGTGGTTTTTTCAAGAAGTAAAGCTGCTGCTGGAATGCGGAGGTACCGGGCTAAAGTTAAAGCAGAACCCTGAATTGTATGTACTGCATAGATTGGAAGAGCAACAGAGATTGAAGGAGTACAAGAAGAATCTATCAGATGAAAAAAGGGAAATTCAGAAAGCACAAGCCCGTGAAAGGATGAGAAGGTATAGAGAACGCCAGAAAGAGAATCTTCAAGGGGTGAGAAAACACAAGGTGTCATGTCAAGAAGGCCTCAAACTAGGAGTGAACTTGAAAAAATAGCCGCAAGAAGGGAATACTTTAAGAACTAGAAGCGTGAACAAAGAGCTAGGATGTCTGCACAAAAGAAAAGACGAGAGAGAGAAAAGGATCGCAACAGGAAATTCAGTTCACAGATGGATGTAGTGGACAATACAAGTCTAAAACTCCTTTTGTTGACATTTCATTCGGTCAGCAGGATCTAGATTTGGTTGTAGAAAGACACTTTTTGGGTTCTCGTCATGGTAAGTCTCCTTGTGATGGGGAAGGGGGCGTGGTGAAATCTGCAATAGCTTGTGCCATCAAGGCTAGTCATGAAATCATCAACTCTCCAGAATCTTTCTTTAGATTTTGTGAGAAAGAACCTACGAAGCCTGCTCTTCTAGATTCTGGTACATGCAGTCATTCCAGGCGATGTTTCTACTTTGTACCTCTTGAGCAAGTTGTCCGTGATCGTCAAGACCGGGTTGATGTTGTGACTGTTCCTGGGAACAAATGTTTCACATCACTTTCAGGACCAAAGTGTTGCAACAAATGTACATGAGACTGACCCTGTTGTTGTAGCTGGCTGCTCCCAAACACAGAACAGTGAGTCTCAGGTAATTGTCCATATTTTGGCGTCAACTGGAATTCAATACAAAGCTTAAAAGGTCACATGCTGCAGAACATTCTCACTCTCTTTAAGCATATTTCCTAATATAAATTTGCAGAAGTCCAGTCCTACAGTCGTGAGAGTGCAAAACAGGCCCACAAGTGGCGAGAAGACAGAAAGACAGGAGCTAGATAAAAAGCAGCTGTACAGATGTAAGAAGTGAAATCCCTACCTCTTTTATCATGTTTTGTGCTCATATAATTGCACAAATAATTTTTTTTCTGATATCCTGCTTTTTGCCTGCAGGTTCAGACCTCAAGAAGGACAACTATTATGCTGTGTATTATGACTGTGCCTATTACATAGGAAGAGTAACAGATCACTGTCTCTGTGAAGGTGTTGACGTGCCCTCATGTAAAAGTTTAAGTTTCTTCACAAAGACCCGGCATGCAACTCATTCTCATGGCCAAGGAGAGACGACATTGAGTGTGTTCATCCCATGTGGATCTTTTATGGACCTGTTACCATAACGGGACATAACCCATTCAAAGTTGCTGAAATTTTTGAAGTTGTTTTAGCATTCCAGGACCGCAAGACACGGTCACAGTAGGTTAGGAGTAGGTGGATTGTCACCAGGCAGATATCAGGTTCACACTGATCACTGCTTAACCTATATTTATCTGCCTCAACTGCCTTCCATTTACTTCTGCAGTAAATTAATTGTCATTTTAGTAAAAAAAAAAATCAGTTACTTTGCATTAAGAGTTATTGGTGCTCTATTCAGCAGAATTACTAATTTTATCTGTCCATGTTACATATGTTATTTAATTTAAGATGTATGATCTTTAAATTTGATAGTATGATTATTTTAATGTGTTATGAACTTCTATTATTTGGCAGTTTTAATGAAATGTTATTATTTTGTGTTACAGAGGCAATTTTGCAGGATTGTTTCATTTTTTCCGTCCACGTTACCCACGTTATATAACTTTGCACACTAAGGAGTCCTTTTGTCTTCAACATTTGGCAAATAAAGTTGAAAAATATACCTGTGGTATTTGTTAGTAATTTTGCTGGCTTTAAGTTTATGAACATACCAGACTCAAAAATGCACCTTTAAGTTTATAGAACAGATCATATTAGATGGCCACCCTGCCTGCATGGAAGTCAAATTACCAGTTTTGTGAACCATGCACAACGCATGACTCATAACTATACCAAATTAGGAACAAAGCAAAACATGAACTTGGATTCAACCAGAATTTGATTAAACTAAATTAGATTAAGTACACTTTTTGCTTGAACTTGCACTGTTTTTCCGTCCATGTTACATACGTTAAATTTTACATCAACTCAACTTTGATCAAAGTTTACTAGTTTAACATTGCCAGATTTATTCTGCCTTTCACACAGCTGTAGCCCAGGTTGTCTCAGGATGTTAACCTGAGGACAATGGCTTTCTGCATGAAGATTGAATTTTGCAGGCTGTTGTCCTTGCAGTTGGGCCTAAACTGTGGAATCGCCCTAATATAAAATTGTTTACTGTTATATGTCAACAAAATTCTACAAGACATTTTCACCCGCAATATACCCAATGATTTATATTCCAAACTGACTTGTATGCATTTAACGTCAAATAAACAAAGTGTAGAAACTTAAACGTCGGCACTTCAAGGTTTCTATACAGTTGGGCCCAGAATTAATCATACCCCTGGTAAATAGGATAAAAAATGGCAGTAAAAATAAATCCGCATTGTTTATCCTTTTGATCTTTCATTCAAAAAATGGGCAAAATCCTAACCTTTTGTTTAAGTAAAAGAATTGAAAGTGGGGGAAAATCACATTATAAAATAAATGTTTTTCTCCAAAACATGTTGGCCACAATTATTCATACCCTTTTATTAAATACCTTTTTGCAATGTCCTTTTGCCAAGATAACTGCTCTGAGTTTTCTGCTATAATGCCTGATGAGTTTGGAGAACACCTGACAAGAGATCAGAGACCATTCCTCCATACAGAATCTCCCCAGATCCTTCAGATTCCCAGATCCATGCTGGTTCTTCTTCTCTTCAGTTCAGACCACTCATTTTCTATATGGTTCAGGTCAGGGTCTGAGACGGTCATGGCAGAAGCTTCATTTTGGGCTCCCTAACACATTTTTGTGTTGATTTTGATGTTTGTTTTGGATCATCCCAGTATTCTCCATCTGGGATCCTTGAAGAGTCTTTGGCCACTTAAACTTTCATCCTCACTGTCCAGTAAGAAAATATAGACACACGTCCTCTTCCTGGCAGAATCGTAACATCTTTAGTTGATTATAACTTCTTAATTATTGCCCTGATGGTCAAAATGGGAATTTTCAATTCTTTAGCTATTTTCTTACATCCACTTTCTATTTTGTGAAGCTCAACAATCTTTTGATGCACATCAGAACCATGTTCTTTGGTTTTATTCTTTGTGATGGATGATTCAGGAAATTTGGCCTTTGTGCTTCCTCATATTTAAACTCCTGTGAAACAAGAAGTCATGACTGGACAATTTCATGTTCCTAGTCACCCTAGTGTGCTAAAAAAGGTAAATATTAATGGGAATATACTTCATAGACATTTTATTCATAAACAATTCTAGGGGTATGAATAATTGTGGTCAACGCGATTTGGAGAAAAACGAATCGGTTACCTGAACGTAACCTCGGTTCTCTCTAGATGAGGGAACGAGTATTGCGTAAGCTAGCTTACGCTATGGGAAAGATTCTTCTTTGCCGAACAATTGAAGCCAAAAATTTTTATAATTTGTAATCATTGTCAACGCACTTCTCAGGTGCAGGACCTAGAGCGGGCTAACTAGCAGGCTCATTGGTTCGTTCCTGGGACGTGCACAAACCAATAGGAGAGCGCGCCGAACCCGCGCCCAATGAGCGGACGGCGCTCGCTTATCACGTCAAAGCCCGCCGAAAGGGGCGTGGCTTGAGTGTATATAAGCGCTCTCCGTGGGTTGAAACAACGATTTATAGTGATGAAGCGAATCGCTGTTAGAGCGGGCACGGCCGGGAACGCAATACTCGTTCCCTCATCTAGAGAGAACCGAGGTTACGTTCAGGTAACCGATTCGTTCTCTTACGAGAGGTTCTCTCGTATTGCGTAAGCTAGCTTACGCTACGGGAACCCCTGGTCAACGCCGTGCCCGGTCAGTAACCACAAGCATCCCCGGGAGGGTGGGAAGGAGCATATAGTGGAGAAATAATAAAGCGGCAGAAGCCGTTTATATAAGAATATGAGGCCTTAAGAGGCGGCCGGCATAGCGGGCCATAGTACAGGAAGATTCCATAGAATGGAGGGGGAAGATCAAGGGGCTAGCCGGTTGAAGGATTCCCCATAGAGCGTAGCTAGACGCTGCAGCGGGTTAGACCGCTAGTAATTTAGCCTGTAAGGCCGGTACTTTCAAGTTATAAAATCTGATAAAGGTGGACAGGGAAGCCCAGCCCGCGGCCACGCAGATATCGTGAATAGAAATACCACAGGACCAAGCCCACGAGGAGGCCATGCCTCGAGTGGAGTGAGCCCTGACGCCGAGCGGGCAAGGCAGATTTTTAGCCGCATAGGCGGAGGCGATAGCGTCCACTATCCATCTGGATAGTGTTTGTTTAGAGGCGGCCAAGCCTTTTGTGCGTCCCCCAAACGCCACAAACAGCTGCTCAGAACGTCTGAACGCGGCAGCGCGTGTGATGTACACTCTCAGCGCCCGGACCGGGCAGAGGAGGTTGGCATTGGGCTCGCTATCAGAGGCGGGCAGAGCTGATAGGGATATCACCTGTGCTCTAAATGGGGTGCCAATCGCCTTAGGCACATATCCATGTCTGGGTTTGAGAATGACGACGGAGTCGCTCAGGGCCAAACTCCAAGACACGACGCGTTCGAAGAGAGCGCGTGAATGTCGCCTACTCGTTTAACTGAGGCGAGAGCAATCAGAAAAACGGCTTTTAGGGAGAGATATTTGAGGTCTATAGACTCGAGCGGTTCGAAGGGGGGGGCTTTCAAGGCCTCGAGGACTATTGAAAGGTCCCAAACCGGCACCGAGGGGGGCGAGGGGGTTCATCCTCCTGGCTCCCCTGAGGAAGCGGATAACCAGCTCGTCTTTGCCAATAGACTGGGCGCGTCGGGGACCAACGAAGGCCGCGACGGCTGCCACATAAACCTTCAGGGTGGATGGGGTTCTGCCCTTATCCAGCATATCCTGAAGGAAGGAAAGCAAAGATGAGACCTCACACTTAAGGGGGTCCAAATTCTTTTTGGTGCACCATTTTGAAAACACAGACCATTTAGCCGCATAGAGCTTTCTGGTAGACGCCGCTCTGGCGTGTTTGATCGTGTTCAAAACTCCCTCTGCCAAATCAACGTGTAATCGTTGGTCACCCATGCATGAAGATGCCCAGCGCTGCGGGTGGGGATGCCAGATTGTGCCGCGGGCTTGAGAGAGGAGATCTGCTCTGACCGGGATGGGCCACGGGGCTGTCTGAGACAGCTGTGTGAGCTCCGGGTACCAAATCTGATTCTCCCAACGCGGGGCTATGAGGAGCACCGGGTGGCGTGAGTCCCTGATTCTCTGGATGACCTGCGGTAGCAGGGAGATGGGAGGGAAGGCATAGAGCGGGCGGTGTGGCCATTCTAGCGCTAGCGCGTCCTCGTTCTTCGAGAAGAATATCGGACAGTGCGAGTTCTCTTCTGTCGCGAAGAGATCTATCTCCGCTCTGCCAAAGAGGCGCCACAGTGACTGGAATGTAAGTGGGTTCAGGGACCATTCTCCTGGGGAGAGAAGGTTCCTGGACAGAATGTCTGGACCGTCGTTTCAGGTGTCCCGGGACATGCGTTGCTCTGAGCGAGAGCAGATGACTCTGGGACCAAACTAGAATGCGGCGTGCCAGCAGGAAAAGATTCCTGGATCTGACCCCGCCCTGACGGTTGATGTAGGATACCACTGTCATGTTGTCTGAGCGAATCAGGACGTGGTGACCCTGGATGCGCGGGAAGAAGTGCAAGAGTGCATACTCGACCGCGAGCATCTCGAGACAGTTTATGTGTAATGGGGTCTCCCGATCCAGCCCTAGCCTCGCAGACCGCACCCCAACCTGTGTTGGATGCGTCTGTCGAGATAACTTTCCGGTGAGAGAAGGTCCCCATCGTGACGCCCCGTCGAAACCAATCGGTCACCGTCCAAGGCTGCAGCGCAGAGATGCATGCCTGAGTGACTCTGATTAGCTGGCGGCCTGTGGTCCACTCGCGGCGGGGTACACGGGTCTTTAGCCAGAATTGAAGGGGGCGCATGTGTAAAAGACCTAGCTGTAGTACGGCTGCAGCTGAGGCCATGTGACCCAGCATTCTCTGAAAGGTTTTCACCGGAACGCGGGTATTCATCTGGAACGAAGCGGCTAAACGCTGCAAGCGGCGTGTGCGCTGAGCGGATAAGCGTGCTTTCATAGTGGTAGAGTCCAGATCTATCCCCAGAAAAGAGATAGTTTGACTGGGCTGGAGAACGCTCTTTGTCCAGTTGACAGAGAGGCCCAGCGTTTCCAGATGAGCGAGGAGAGCTGTACGGTGCGACAGAAGCTCTGTTTTGGAACGTGCTAGTATCAGCCAATCGTCCAAATAATTCAATATGCGCATCCCCTGGGTTCGAAGGAGGCGAGTGCCGCGTCCATACATTTCGTGAACGTGCGTGGCGCTAGGGAAAGGCCGAACGGGAGAACGGCGTATTGATAAACCTGGCCCTCGAAGGCGAAGCGTAAAAACTTCCTGTGACGAGGGTGTATTTGAATCTGAAAATAAGCGTCTTTCAGATCTAGGGAGATGAACCAATCCCCCTGGCGCACGTGTGCGAGGAGTTTCCTGACAGTCAGCATTCTGAACGATCTCGTCATGAGAGCTTTGTTCAGAAATCTGAGGTCTAGAATCGGCCTGAGGCCGCCGTCTTTCTTGGGGACCAGAAAATAACGGCCGTAAAACCCCGGCTCGGTTATAGGCGGAGGGACTCTCTCTATCGCGCCTTTTGTTAACAGTTTCGATATTTCTGTGCGGAGCGTGCTCGCAGCAGCTGGGCTGACCACAGAAAGGGGCCGGGCGCGGAACGCGGCGGGCGGCGACGAAACTGTAACTGGTAGCTGTCTTTTATAATGCTTAGTACCCACGGGGAGATGCCGGGAATAGCTTCCCACGCTTTGAAGCATATTGCTAGAGGCTGAATGGCCGTGCTGTCCCGGTTGCTGCATGTAACGGGCTGGACTTCTGCTGATCAGGCTTCAGCGTGGCCTTGGGGCGGGGCGCTTGGGGAGCCTGTCTGCGTCGGCTGTCAGAGCCAGGGCGAGGGCGGCTGCTCTGTCTGTGCTGGGGTTGGGCCTGAGCTTGCTGCGGGCGGCGCTGTCGAGGCGTTCTGGCAGGGGGCTCGCGAGAGCGGCCTGCAGAAGTGTTAGCGCGGCGAGGCAGGAACAAATTCATGGCCTGGGTGGCTTTCTGGACCTCAGAAAAGCGTTCCACGATGCCCGTGACGGCAGATCCGAAGAGGCCAGAGGGTGAGATGGGCGCATTGAGGAAGACAGCGCGCTCAGCTTCGCTCATGTCCGTGAGCGTGAGCCACAAGTGTCTCTCGGCGACACAGAGGATGGCCATGCATCTTCCTAGCGCTTTGGTGGCGCGAAAGGAGAGGTCCGTCAGCGCATCTTAAGTCCGTTGAGCGCGCGGCCGTACACTTCTCTCTCGTTCTGCGCTATGTCACTCAGCAGGTCGGATTGCAGCACTTGGAGAACCGACATGGAGTGCAGCGCTGCAGCGGCCTGGCCAGCGGCTGCATAGGCGCGGGTGTGGAAGGTAGAGAACGCTCTGCAAGCTTTAGATGGAAGCTTAGGACAGGATCGCCATCCGGCGGAGGGCGAGCACAAGTGAGCGGCGACCAGATCTTCGACGGGCGGCATCGCTGTATAGCCTTTCTCGGTGGCTCCGTCCACCGAGCGCAGCGAGGCGGACACATCGGAGCGGGTTCGGGCCGAGAGAGGAGCTTTCCACGATTTAATGAGCTCGTCGTGGAGCTCAGGCAGGAAAGGAGCGGTCCGGGTGCCAGCGGGGGCGGGCGCCGGTGCAGGTACTTCCCATCCATCCGGTTCGGTGGTAACTCGGGTGGTGGTGACCAGTCGAGGCCCAGACACTCGACGGCAAGAGTCAGGAGGCGCATTAAATCCTCTTCGATGCCGGCGCGGGTCCCCGCAGACTTCGACGCTGAAGAGCCCAGTGAAGACCATTCGTCGCTGTTAGAAGCGTGCAACGAAGGCGACTCTTTCTCCTCCTCAGAGTCGAAGGACGCTGCAGAGCGGCCACTCGGCGGCAATGGAGGGTCCGGCTCGGGCGAAGAGAGAGAATGGTCGGGGGCGCGCGGCGGCCCACACACATCCATAGCAGGTTCCGGCAGCCTCTGAGAGCGGCGCTCCTTCTTCCGCGGAGAAGTCAGAGGCGGCGCGGTGGCAGATTTGACGGTGAGGAGTCTTGCCCGCAGGGAAGACATTGTCAGCGCCTCGCAGAGAGAGCATCCTCCCTCGGCGAGGGCGAGTTCCGCATGCTCGAGCCCGAGACAGAGAGGGTGGATGAGGTGGCGGTCTCCATCTTCGAGCGGTGCGCGGCATGAGCCGCAGGAAATGCGAGACATCTTTAGCTATTTTCTTACATCCACTTTCTATTTTGTGAAGCTCAACAATCTTTTGATGCACATCAGAACCATGTTCTTTGGTTTTATTCTTTGTGATGGATGATTCAGGAAATTTGGCCTTTGTGCTTCCTCATATTTAAACTCCTGTGAAACAAGAAGTCATGACTGGACAATTTCATGTTCCTAGTCACCCTAGTGTGCTAAAAAAGGTAAATATTAATGGGAATATACTTCATAGACATTTTATTCATAAACAATTCTAGGGGTATGAATAATTGTGGTCAACGCGATTTGGAGAAAAACGAATCGGTTACCTAAACGTAACCTCGGTTCTCTCTAGATGAGGGAACGAGTATTGCGTAAGCTAGCTTACGCTATGGGAAAGATTCTTCTTTGCCGAACAATTGAAGCCAAAAATTTTTATAATTTGTAATCATTGTCAACGCACTTCTCAGGTGCAGGACCTAGAGCGGGCTAACTAGCAGGCTCATTGGTTCGTTCCTGGGACGTGCACAAACCAATAGGAGAGCGGCGCCGAACCCGCGCCCAATGAGCGGACGGCGCTCGCTTATTACGTCAAAGCCCGCCGAAAGGGGCGTGGCTTGAGTGTATATAAGCGCTCTCCGTGGGTTGAAACAACGATTTATAGTGATGAAGCGAATCGCTGTTAGAGCGGGCACGGCCGGGAACGCAATACTCGTTCCCTCATCTAGAGAGACCGAGGTTACGTTCAGGTAACCGATTCGTTCTCTTACGAGAGGTTCTCTCGTATTGCGTAAGCTAGCTTACGCTACGGGAACCCCTGGTCAACGCCGTGCCCGGTCAGTAACCACAAGCATCCCCGGGAGGGTGGGAAGGAGCATATAGTGGAGAAATAATAAAGCGGCAGAAGCCGTTTATATAAGAATATGAGGCCTTAAGAGGCGGCCGGCATAGCGGGCCATAGTACAGGAAGATTCCATAGAATGGAGGGGGAAGATCAAGGGGCTAGCCAGTTGAAGGATTCCCCATAGAGCGTAGCTAGACGCTGCAGCGGGTTAGACCGCTAGTAATTTAGCCTGTAAGGCCGGTACTTCCAAGTTATAAAATCTGATAAAGGTGGACAGGGAAGCCCAGCCCGCGGCCACGCAGATATCGTGAATAGAAATACCACAGGACCAAGCCCACGAGGAGGCCATGCCTCGAGTGGAGTGAGCCCTGACGCCGAGCGGGCAAGGCAGATTTTTAGCCGCATAGGCGGAGGCGATAGCGTCCACTATCCATCTGGATAGTGTTTGTTTAGAGGCGGCCAAGCCTTTTGTGCGTCCCCCAAACGCCACAAACAGCTGCTCAGAACGTCTGAACGCGGCAGCGCGTGTGATGTACACTCTCAGCGCCCGGACCGGGCAGAGGAGGTTGGCATTGGGCTCGCTATCAGAGGCGGGCAGAGCTGATAGGGATATCACCTGTGCTCTAAATGGGGTGCCAATCGCCTTAGGCACATATCCATGTCTGGGTTTGAGAATGACGACGGAGTCGCTCAGGGCCAAACTCGAAGACACGACGCGTTCGAAGAGAGCGCGTGAATGTCGCCTACTCGTTTAACTGAGGCGAGAGCAATCAGAAAAACGGCTTTTAGGGAGAGATATTTGAGGTCTATAGACTCGAGCGGTTCGAAGGGAGGGGCTTTCAAGGCCTCGAGGACTATTGAAAGGTCCCAAACCGGCACCGAGGGGGGGCGAGGGGGTTCATCCTCCTGGCTCCCCTGAGGAAGCGGATAACTAGCTCGTCTTTGCCAATAGACTGGGCGCGTCGGGGACCAACGAAGGCCGCGACGGCTGCCACATAAACCTTCAGGGTGGATGGGGTTCTGCCCTTATCCAGCATATCCTGAAGGAAGGAAAGCAAAGATGAGACCTCACACTTAAGGGGGTCCAAATTCTTTTTGGTGCACCATTTTGAAAACACAGACCATTTAGCCGCATAGAGCTTTCTGGTAGACGCCGCTCTGGCGTGTTTGATCGTGTTCAAAACTCCCTCTGCCAAATCAACGTGTAATCGTTGGTCACCCATGCATGAAGACGCCCAGCGCTGCGGGTGGGGATGCCAGATTGTGCCGCGGGCTTGAGAGAGGAGATCTGCTCTGACCGGGATGGGCCACGGGGCTGTCTGAGACAGCTGTGTGAGCTCCGGGTACCAAATCTGATTCTCCCAACGCGGGGCTATGAGGAGCACCGGGTGGCGCTGAGTCCCTGATTCTCTGGATGACCTGCGGTAGCAGGGAGATGGGAGGGAAGGCATAGAGCGGGCGGTGTGGCCATTCTAGCGCTCAGCGCGTCCTCGTTCTTCGAGAAGAATATCGGACAGTGCGAGTTCTCTTCTGTCGCGAAGAGATCTATCTCCGCTCTGCCAAAGAGGCGCCACAGTGACTGGAATGTAAGTGGGTTCAGGGACCATTCTCCTGGGGAGAGAAGGTTCCTGGACAGAATGTCTGGACCGTCGTTTAGGTGTCCCGGGACATGCGTTGCTCTGAGCGAGAGCAGATGACTCTGGGACCAAACTAGAATGCGGCGTGCCAGCAGGAAAAGATTCCTGGATCTGACCCCGCCCTGACGGTTGATGTAGGATACCACTGTCATGTTGTCTGAGCGAATCAGGACGTGGTGACCCTGGATGCGCGGGAAGAAGTGCAAGAGTGCATACTCGACCGCGAGCATCTCTGAGACAGTTTATGTGTAATGGGGTCTCCCGATCCGCCCACCGGCCAGCGGCCGGTGCAGCCCTCGCAGACCGCACCCCAACCTGTGTTGGATGCGTCTGTCGAGATAACTTTCCGGTGAGAGAAGGTCCCCATCGGGACGCCCCGTCGAAACCAATCGGTCACCGTCCAAGGCTGCAGCGCAGAGATGCATGCCTGAGTGACTCTGATTAGCTGGCGGCCCGTGGTCCACTCGCGGCGGGGTACACGGGTCTTTAGCCAGAATTGAAGGGGCGCATGTGTAAAAGACCTAGCTGTAGTACGGCTGCAGCTGAGGCCATGTGACCCAGCATTCTCTGAAAGGTTTTCACCGGAACGCGGGTATTCATCTGGAACGAAGCGGCTAAACGCTGCAAGCGGCGTGTGCGCTGAGCGGATAAGCGTGCTTTCATAGTGGTAGAGTCCAGATCTATCCCCAGAAAAGAGATAGTTTGACTGGGCTGGAGAACGCTCTTTGTCCAGTTGACAGAGAGGCCCAGCATTTCCAGATGCAGCGAGGAGAGCTGTACGGTGCGACAGAAGCTCTGTTTTGGAACGTGCTAGTATCAGCCAATTCGTCCAAATGATTCCTTAACTTGTAAATTAAAACAGATGTAAATATAGATTGCAAACTAATTTAAAGGAGCTGTATGTAAGATTGTGGCCAAAACTGATTCAAATTTGATTCAAATTACTGTAGAGCGGTGTATCCCCTCCCCCTCTCTCCTGACTCAAGAGTGCCAGATAGGCTGCAGGGTCCAACATATCTTTATCCCACACGTTTGTAGCTGCAGCTGTGGTAACTAGAGCAGAGCTGGCAACCCGAATGCTGCAACACTACTGACTTCTGTGATTGGTAGATCGGTGGAGGGTGGAGCATCAGACCAAAACACAACATGACAGTTGGATATTGTCATTTAAAAACTTCACTTTTTAACTGACAATATCCTGGCCGGACTGCTGTTGTCAGTGATATAAGTATTTGAAATGAACATGATTTCTTAATGTCTAGTGACATATCAGGGCCATTTTATGATTATTTGAAATACATTTCTTACATACAGCTCATTTAAGTTATATACTGTAGCAGCTGGTTACAGTACTAAATTTGATCTTGTTTGCATCACTCTGCTTTTCTGTTTGTTCTAGACAGACTGACCATTTGTGCATTATTTTTGGTGATTTTTCACTGTTTTTTTTTTCTGCAGGTTAACATCATTACACCAGTCTTTTGGGAGTGAGTCACTGAATTACCCATTAAATAATTGTCCCAATACCCACACATGTGGTCTTTGCACTTGACCACTTGCCTTCAATATGCGCATCCCCTGGGTTCGAAGGGGGGCGAGTGCCGCGTCCATACATTTCGTGAACGTGCGTGGCGCTAGGGAAAGGCCGAGACAGGAGAACGGCGTATTGATAAACCTGGCCCTCGAAGGCGAAGCGTAAAAACTTCCTGTGACGAGGGTGTATTTGAATCTGAAAATAAGCGTCTTCAGATCTAGGGAGATGAACCAATCCCCCTGGCGCACGTGTGCGAGGAGTTTCCTGACAGTCAGCATTCTGAACGATCTCGTCATGAGAGCTTTGTTCAGAAATCTGAGGTCTAGAGTCGGCCTGAGGCCGCCGTCTTCTTGGGGACCAGAATAACGGCCGTAAAACCCCGGGCTCGGTTCTAGGCGGAGGGACTCTCTCTACTCGCGCCTTTTGTTAACAGTTTCGATATTTCTGTGCGGAGCGTGCTCGCGGCAGCTGGGCTGACCACAGAAAGGGGCCGGGCGCGGGAACGCGCGGGCGGCGCGAAACTGTAACTGGTAGCTGTCTTTTATAATGCTTAGTACCCACGGGGAGATGCCGGGAATAGCTTCCACGCTTTGAAGCATATTGCTAGAGGCTGAATGGCCGTGCTGTCCCGGTTGCTGCATGTAACGGGCTGGACTTCTGCTGATCAGGCTTCAGCGTGGCCTTGGGGCGGGGCGCTTGGGGAGCCTGTCTGCGTCGGCTGTCGAGAGCCAGGGCGAGGGCGGGCTGCTCTGTCTGTGCTGGGGTTGGGCCTGAGCTTGCTGCGGCGGCGCTGCTGAGGCGTTCTGGCAGGGGGCTCGCGAGAGCGGCCTGCAGAAGTGTTAGCGCGGCGAGGCAGGAACAAATTCATGGCCTGGGTGGCTTTCTGGACCTCAGAAAAGCGTTCCACGATGCCCGTGACGGCAGATCCGAAGAGGCCAGAGGGTGAGATGGGCGCATTGAGGAAGACAGCGCGCTCAGCTTCGCTCATGTCCGTGAGCGTGAGCCACAAGTGTCTCTCGGCGACACAGAGGATGGCCATGCATCTTCCTAGCGCTTTGGTGGCGCGAAGGAGAGGTCCGTCAGCGCATCTTAAGTCGTTGAGCGCGCGGCCGTACACTTCTCTCTCGTTCTGCGCTATGTCACTCAGCAGGTCGGATTGCAGCACTTGGAGAACCGACATGGAGTGCAGCGCTGCAGCGGCCTGGCCAGCGGCTGCATAGGCGCGGGTGTGGAAGGTAGAGAACGCTCTGCAAGCTTTAGATGGAAGCTTAGGACAGGATCGCCATCCGGCGGAGGGCGAGCACAAGTGGGCGGCGACCAGATCTTCGACGGGCGGCATCGCTGTATAGCCTTTCTCGGTGGCTCCGTCCACCGAGCGCAGCGAGGCGGACACATCGGAGCGGGTTCGGGCCGAGAGAGGAGCTTTCCACGATTTAATGAGCTCGTCGTGGAGCTCAGGCAGGAAAGGAGCGGTCCGGGTGCCAGCGGGGGCGGGGCGCCGGTGCAGGTACTTCCCATCCATCCGGTTCGGTGGTAACTCGGGGTGGTGGTGACCAGTCGAGGCCCAGACACTCGACGGCAAGAGTCAGGAGGCGCATTAAATCCTCTTCGATGCCGGCGCGGGTCCCCGCAGACTTCGACGCTGAAGAGCCCAGTGAAGACCATTCGTCGCTGTTAGAAGCGTGCAACGAAGGCGACTCTTTCTCCTCCTCAGAGTCGAAGGACGCTGCAGAGCGGCCACTCGGCGGCAATGGAGGGTCCGGCTCGGGCGAAGAGAGAGAATGGTCGGGGGCGCGCGGCGGCCCACACACATCCATAGCAGGTTCCGGCAGCCTCTGAGAGCGGCGCTCCTTCTTCCGCGGAGAAGTCAGAGGCGGCGCGGTGGCGGATTTGACGGTGAGGAGTCTTGCCCGCAGGGAAGACATTGTCAGCGCCTCGCAGAGAGAGCATCCTCCCTCGGCGAGGGCGAGTTCCGCATGCTCGAGCCCGAGACAGAGAGGGTGGATGAGGTGGCGGTCTCCATCTTCGAGCGGTGCGCGGCATGAGCCGCAGGAAATGCGAGACATCTTAAAAAGACGCTCACGCTCTTTTGTGAAGGAGCAAGTGGAAGTCGTCGGACGGCGCTCAGCTCGCTGAGGCAGCTGAAGGTGGCAGAGGCTGGCTTCTTCAGGCTTCTTGCTTGCTAGAAGGTGCCTTGTGGCGACGACGGCTTCAATCTTGCGCGGCGGCGATTAGATCGCTGAATCAAAATGAATCGTTGTTTCTAACCCACGGAGAGCGCTTATATACACTCAAGCCACGCCCCTTTCGACGGGCTTTGACGTGATAGCGAGCGCCGTCCGCTCATTGGGCGCGGGTTCGGCGCCGCTCTCCTATTGGTTTGTGCACTTCCCAGGAACGAACCAATGAGCCTGCTAGTTAGCCCGCTCTAGGTCCTGCACCTGAGAAGTGCGTTGACAATGATTACAAATTATAAAATTTTTTGTCTTCAATTGTTCGGCAAAGAAGAATCTTTCCCGTAGCATAAGCTAGCTTACGCAATATCGAGAACCTCTCGTAAGAGAACATTTATTTTATAATGTGATTTCCCCCCCCTCGACTTTCAATTCTTTCACTTAAACGAACGGTTAGGATTTTGCCAATTTTTTGAATGAAAGATCAAAAGGATAAACAATGCAGATTTATTTTTTACTACCATTTTTTATCATATTTACCAGGGGTATGATTAATTCTGGGCCCGACTGTATATATATATATATTTTTTATTTTTTTTTACAAAAGTACAACATTTTACTGTTATTTTGAAGGTTCACAAATGAAAGTAGACCCTTTACCATTTTAAATGTCTTACTTTTATCTAACTATTTTAAGTTGTTTCAACTGATATTCGGAATCCAAGTGATCGCGCTGGCATCTCACGCACACATAACAATATTAGTTCTTCTCACATTGCTAACTTGATGCAGCCTCTTATATATATTAATGAACTAAATAAATAAATTTTTTACAACAAAATGTAACCATCACTAAACTTACTTAAGCTGGACTATGACGCTATTTTCTTCTAGAACAAACTTTGTTGCATTATTTTCCTTTTATCACTGTAAAGCTGCTTATAAAGAAACTGTATTTGGATAGTTTGGATATATATAACTGGATTTAGGTATCAGACAAAAACAGATATCTTTTAATGAGATTTGGTAAAGAAACGGGATCCATTATGACAGTATGATGACAGCATCTAACACTATACTATGACCTCCTTACAATCAGTTTTAGAACTAGATGAACATCAGCTGTGTTTGGTCATTTGATGTCTTTACTCAGAGGTTGCAAGACTCCTTAAGTAGACTGAACCTCAGATGTCATATCCACAGTCCATTCACTGACCTTCTGATGCATATTGCAGACAGAAATACTTTCTAGTGAGCGTTGATCTGTTTGGCTCAACTTTCAAAAGTAAAGGGAACATTGGTTTCATAATACGCCTGGAATCAAAAGTTGTGTTTACATAGTACTAGGTTGACATCATGGGCTCTTTCAAGAATGAAATAATCACTGGATTTATCCAAGTTTGCAAGCTTGGCAAGATTAAGATTAAATATCTGAATATTGAGTTGTAATGTGCTTACCCTGGTCTCTCCATAGAACTGGTTGTAGCGGTGCACAAGGCTGATGATTCGGATGGGATACGTTGTTCAGGTAGAATATTGGTGGGTAGCTATCCAGGCAGGTGGCATGAAACTGATTACTGTCTTTCATGGTCAGCTCACCAAATGCTGGGAAGTCTCGTTGGCGAATAACCCTGATCATCTCCACCATACGACAGGGGACCACAACATCTGCTCGGTACTGTGGAAGAGTATAGTAGGTGAACTTATATACCTAACCTTTTCAAATAAAACAAACCTAAATTACCTTAACTTGTAAATTAAAACAGATGTAAATATAGATTGCAAACTAATTTAAAGGAGCTGTATGTAAGATTGTGGCCAAAACTGATTCAAATTTGATTCAAATTACTGTAGAGCGGTGTATCCCCTCCCCCTCTCTCCTGACTCAAGAGTGCCAGATAGGCTGCAGGGTCCAACATATCTTTATCCCACACGTTTGTAGCTGCAGCTGTGGTAACTAGAGCAGAGCTGGCAACCCGAATGCTGCAACACTACTGACTTTCGTGATTGGTAGATCGGTGGAGGGTGGAGCATCAGACCAAAACACAACATGACAGTTGGATATTGTCATTTAAAAACTTCACTTTTTAACTGACAATATCCTGGCCGGACTGCTGTTGTCAGTGATATAAGTATTTGAAATGAACATGATTTCTTAATGTCTAGTGACATATCAGGGCCATTTTATGATTATTTGAAATACATTTCTTACATACAGCTCATTTAAGTTATATACTGTAGCAGCTGGTTACAGTACTAAATTTGATCTTGTTTGCATCACTCTGCTTTTCTGTTTGTTCTAGACAGACTGACCATTTGTGCATTATTTTTGGTGATTTTTCACTGTTTTTTTTTCTGCAGGTTAACATCATTACACCAGTCTTTTGGGAGTGAGTCACTGAATTACCCATTAAATAATTGTCCCAATACCCACACATGTGGTCTTTGCACTTGACCACTTGCCTTTAATAACAGTCTCTCGTTTAGCTAGCTTGCTATAGACCTTTCACACAAAAAAACAGAAATACGTAATCGTCTGTGGAACCGGAGTTCCTGTCAACCGTAAACACATCAGAAAAACATACCCGGGGAAAAGAGAAATTGATCAGAGAGTCTTCAAAACTTCAAAAAATGTAAACTTGTCATGGTCCAGTTGTTGATGACTTTGTAAAATGCTGTGGTGATGCTTGTCTGCAGCTGAATGCATCTAAGACCAAAGATATGACAGGTGAGAAGGTGGAGTGTGTGGAAAGTTATAAATATTTAGGGACTATTATTTACATTAAACTACGATTTAGACGTGAATACCAAAAAGAAGTCTGTCAGTTTTATTCAACAGTTATGCTCTTAGGTAGTGACTTTTTTTGCACTGCTCTTGCTATAGAACTAATCAAAGATGAAGAACAGTTTATACAAATATTAATTTATCCCTTGTACAAGATTAATAGATACTCAGATTGTTAGATACTCAGAATGGTATATATTGATATTTTAAATTTATATGTAGCCTACTGTTGTGTGTTCTTATTTATCTTGTTTTGTGATGTACATTTTTGTGTTTCTTATGCTGGATACAAATTGCCCAGGGATCTTAATAAAGTTGAATATGAACTAATGTTACTTCATAATACACAAATCATAATACATAAATAATAAACAAACAATGACGGCTTAGTGAATGGTGACATGAGAAGTACAAAAGATCAGAGAATCAATAACATCCCATTCAGATAGCCTGAATCCATTTCTTAGAACTTCATCAACAGGGAACTGATGAGGGAAGGAATGAAAACGACAGATATGGCTGCTTTTAGGAATAACAAAAAAGATCGATACGCAACAACTCTTCTCTTACTAGTTGCCTGCGCTATCTGTTCTGACCGAAGCGGAAGAAGATTACCACTACAATTGCGTATTTCCGGTCACAAATACTACAGTTGTGAGAAAGGTCTATAGCTAGACGTTCCAAAATTGCTTACCCTACCTTTAAGTAAAATTGTACATAGCTTTATTTAAACATTTTCCTTTTAAGGACTTACGGTGAGAGAGACGCTGTGTACAATGTGTTGCTTGTCATTAGTTATTTCCATCCACATTTTTATGGACATTTTGGAATATTGCATAAAAAAAAAAAACACACATAAATTCTAAAAATGTGCATAAAAAAAACCTATGCACTCAATTAGTCGGATCATTTTTTTAAATAACAAGAAAACGTGCATAAAGTACGATAGAAACAAATTTACTGAACAAATTCACAAATAAATAGATTAAGATCCACAAATAAATGTAAAGAGTTTCACAAAAAATATAAAACTCACAAATAAATAAAATGAGATTTGCAAATAAAACTATGTATTTACAAATGTTTTTTATTCCACAAACACAACTCTGCCTGGCATTTATTTGTGAACCGCTTTTGTGCATTTGTAAATCCCCTCACGCATTTGTGAATCGGTTTCTGTGCATTTGTAAATCCCCTCACGCATTTGTGGATTTTGAAACACTTCTAGCGTTGATGTGCAGACAAATCCACAAATAAGTGGACTCCACCCACCGTTTCCTCAAGCCAATCAGATAACGGCCACGTTGAGCTGACCAATCGCAGCACGTTCTCGCTGACAACCAATCACAGATAGGCTTTACACTCAGGACGGGACACTGAATGTGATTCATTTTGAAGATATTCTGCACCTTGGCTTGTATATCTGGCGCTTCATTCAAATTGAGCTGTTTGTGTGGTTGCAACAACCTGTTTCCAAAAGGTTGCTGGAGTTTAAGGCTTTTTTATATTTCCATCGGGATTACACACAAATTATGATCACCATCCCGAGCATAACACCCTCTACACCGGAATCAAGCGGCACAACAGCGCGTCAGAAGCAAATGGCCCATTATCTTCTTGGCTGCCGTGGCAGTTTCAATAATGATAATACTAACATGTTTGTAATGTTAACACATTTTGCCCAATGACGTTTTCTTACCTGCAGATATATGACGTGTCTATAATCTTCCTTCTTGACTAGTGCTGGCTGCATGCATTATTCATAATTCGTGATAATGTAGGCTATAACACTGGAGTGGATGCGGCGCAGCGCGACACGATGATTCATTGATAGTGAACGGATGTCCGTTCTCTTCTGAAGCAGTGGCTACACGGAGGACACATCATTTGCACGGTTTGCTTTGTCCAGTGTAATGTTAGACAGATTCTCACGGGGTAGACACAATGTAAGAAAATGACAAAACGGATGATTTTGTCTTTTTCAAAGTATAAAATAGTAGCGATAGGACATAATTATAGTATTATATAATATTATATACTCAAAACCCCAGTAATATCCTACATGCTGTTACATCTTCAATGATGGTCATATGGGCTGATATTTGGTATTCTACATAATAGTTATGTCCTGCGCGCGTCCAGTCCAGTGTATAGCCTACATTATCACGAATTATGAATAATGCATGCAGCCAGCACTAGTCAAGAAGGAAGATTATAGACACGTCATATATCTGCAGGTAAGAAAACGTCATGGGCAAAATGTGTTAACATTACAAACATGTTAGTATTACATTATTGAAACTGTCACGGCAGCCAAGAAGATAATGGGCCAATTGCTTCTGATGCACTGTTCGCGCCACTTGATTTTGGTGTAGAGGGTGTTATGCTCGGGATGGTGATCATAATTTGTGTGTAATCCCGATGGAAATATAAAAAAAGCCTTAAACTCCAGCAACCTTTTGGAAACAGGTTGTTGCAACCACACAAACAGCTCAGTTTGAATGAAGCGCCAGATATACAAGCCAAGGGTGCAAATATCTTCAAAATGAATCACATTCATGTCCCGCCCCAAGTGTAAAGCCTAACGTGATTGGTTGTAGTGGAGAACGTGCTACTATTGGTCAGCTCAACGTGGCCGTTAACTGATTGGCTTGAGGAAACGGTGGGTGGAGTCCACTTATTTGTGGATTTGTCTGCACCTTGACGCTAGAAGTGTTTCAAAATCCACAAATGCGTGAGGGATTTACAAATGCAGTGGAAAGCGGTTCACAAATAAATGCCAGGCAGAGTTGTGTTTGTGGAATTAAAAACATTTGTAAATACATAGTTTTATTTGCAAATCTCATTTTGTTTATTTGTGAGTTTTATTTTTTTTGTGAAACTCTTTACATTTATTTGTGGATCTTAATCTATTTATTTTGTGAATTTGATTTATTTTTGTGAATCTCTTTACATTTATTTGTGAATCATGATCTATTTATTTTTAATAAAGGAACAATCCTACCCCATAGGACGGCATAACTTGGACCAACAATCAGATCAATCTCATAACTTTACTGTGTTCTGTCTGCATGCTCTGGGGCGCAAGTAATTTATTAGATATGAAATTCTTATATACAGTGGCTTCTCTTTCTGCAGCAACTTATTTCTTAACGTGATATTTCTTAATGATATTTAGCGGCAGTGTATCAGGAAGTGACGATTTTATTCTCTTCGGCTCACTGGATGGAAACGGTGCTTAATTGCAAATGTTTTTTGCGATATTCCAAATTTGCACATGCGTTAAATTTGCAACTTTGAATGGAAACATAGCTATTGTTGTTTTGAGTACGCTAGCACAGTATGGGGTGGACTACGTGAAGGTCTCTCTGATGAGTTAGAGAGGGTCTAAACACATTTCTGTCGGATAATAGGTGTTCCAACGTCTACTCTCCCATCACTGAGTAAGAGGTGCGACAAGGCGACTATACACTTTTTCTAAACTACTCAAGGACAGTTCATCACCACTGCATTGTTTCCTGTCTGTGACTTCAACACCTACTTACCTGCTATGACAGTGTAGGGAATTTGTTGTGCCCATGAGTACATAAAAAAGAATTTCATATCTAATAAATTACTTGCGCCCAGAGCATGCAGACAGAACACAGTAAAGTTATGAGATTGATCTGATTGTTGGTCCAGTTATGCCGTCCTATGGGGGTAGGATTGTTCCTTTATTAAAAATAAATAGATCATGATCCACAAATAAATGTAAAGAGATTCACAAAAATAAATCAAATTCACAAATAAATAGATTAAGATCCACAAATAAATGTAAAGAGTTTCACAAAAAAAAATAAAACTCACAAATAAACAAAATGAGATTTGCAAATAAAACTATGTCTTTACAAATGTTTTTAATTCCACAAACACAACTCTGCCTGGCATTTATTTGTCTTTTTTATGTACTTTTATCCATGTGCTCTTAAATTGTTTTATAAATAAAATACAGGTTTTTTGTATGAAGCCTGATGTATTTCAGGATTTTCTGTGCATATGTTTTACTTCACCACTTAGTTTGTTTTATTTTTTACTATATATATTTTTTTTTTTTAATTCGGTACATAAGGCTGTCTCGAGTATGTGTTTTGTTTGATACATTTCAGGGTTTTGTCCTTCAATATGCTGCATTATCAAACTCTAAATCAAATTAAACTAAAACTAAACTTATAATCCTGAGTTTATCCTGATTCATTGGATCCACACAACAGATCAGCACTTTAGCTCAATTTGATCGAAGCGCCTATTAGGGCTACACGTATTTGAAAAACTGACATTGCAGTGTTTTGCAATATAAAAACAGTTTCACCAAATAATTAGCTCTATGAATGAATACTATTTCTAAAGAATTAATCATTCTAGGATGATTTTGTAGGGTAGTGCATCTTCATAGAAAATATTAAACAAATTACAAGCATGGATAAATACAATAGAACAAAGATACAAATGAAATAAATAAGTAGTGCTTTATGTTTTTCTGGTAAATCTAACTGTATTCGGAACAGACATTGAATAATCCAATGTAAAATAACACTGTATAGACCAATTTAGAGCCAACGTCACAGTAACGTCACGGCGCTCGCTGGGGGCAAAACAAAGGGGAAAATGGAGAAGGCCAATACAAACCAGCACATATTCGGCTACATAATAAGGAGCTTAAATTATTCTTATAATTATTATTATTAAATGTCATCTTGTTGTGTTGTTGGTTGCAAGAATCAATGAAAAATCAATATGCTGTATCTGGGATTTTTATTTCTATAAAATATTCACATCATTAACATCCAAGGAGGAATGCCATCAGAACCAGCAGCCTTCACTTTGCGGAGTCTAACATTAATTTGTCCAATACTCAAAAGAGGTATACTACAAATGGATAACTTGCAGGTAACCTCTTTCTCAGACTGAGATCTTATGATCCTGAGACACTACATCACTCTTATCTCCTTACATTCCCATTAATACCTTCAAAGGGTGTACTCACACTAGGCACAGTTGCCATGAACCGGGCCCGAGTACGATTGTCCCCCCTCCCCACTCCCCCGCTGGCCTGCACTCACATAGGGTTTCAGCATTCGTGCCGGAGCACGCTTACGTCATTATAGTGTGACGGTTTCGGGATAAACAAGAAGAGCGGCGCTCTCTGAACACAATGGAGTCCATTGCTTTCTTTGTGGATAATTTTGTGTCGTTTGGTCCACGGTGGTCCACAGCCCTCTCACAGCCTGTTGTTAAACAGATGTGTCGCCTTAGTGGGGCGAAAATTTTCTCGAAATCGTGCTGCTCGTATGAGGAGGTTTGCATGTCACGTGTCCTGTTCCGTGCTCCAGCACGGTTAGCGCTCACACTGCATGCGAACCGCGCTGGGGCCAACTGAACCGTGCTCTGGCCCACCTCTTCCAAGCGGGCCAGGGCCGGCCAATCGAGCCGCGCCCGGGCACGGTTCGGAGCACTCACACTAGTCAACGAACCGCGCTTTGGTGGTCAAACGCACTCGGGCACGGTTCAAACTGGCTAGTGTGAGTACACCCAAAGTCTTAAAGGGGGGGTTGACTGCGAATTCACTTTTTTCATTTTAGATATCGTCTTTTAAAAATCAGGAAGTATAATGCCTACAAAAACGACTCGATTGGGACTACAGCTGGGTTATGGTACGTCACTAACCCATACATTTGCATCAACCCCTCCCTCCGGAATATGCAGGAAAGGGCATGCGCACATTTCAACAGCTCCAGCTCTCGAGTGTGTTGTGTTTATCCAGCTGTCAGGTCTTCTGTGTTCGGGCTTCCACGGACGCTATACTTCATCAACAATGGATATAATTTATGTTTGATTATGTTCCTGAAAATGACGATCGTAATTTAGCTCTCTGTGCAGCGCATTTTACGGAAGACAGCTTCCAGAATCTCCACGAGTAATGCCGGATTCAACAAGAAACTGTTACTAAACAAGCTACAGTTAGTCCAAAATGCAGCTGCTAGAGTTCTTACTAGGTCAAGAAAATATGATCATATAACACCGATTTTACCATCTCTACACTGGTTACCTATTAAGTTCCGTATCAACTACAAAATACTACTACTGACCTATAAAGCCCTAAACGGTTTAGCTCCAACGTACTTGACGGACCTTCTTTCGCCCTACAATCCACCGTGTTCCTTAAGATCACTAAATTCAAGGCTTCTGGTCATTCCTAGGATATCGAAGTCCACTAAAGGAGGGAGGGCGTTCTCGCATTTAGCTCCAAAACTCTGGAATAGCCTTCCCGATACGGTCAAGGGGCTCTGACTCGCTGACACAGTTTAAAACTAGAGTAAAACGCATCTCTTTAGTCAAGCATTCACATAATGCTTACCTTTTATTCCTGTTATGCCATACGGAACCGTTTGCCACTGAAACTGCTTAACGCACCAGTGGGGCTCGACAGCCTTTTAGACAAATGGGTCAGCGCGTATGGTTGGGTTGCGGAGAGTTTGTGAGATAGTGATTTTCTAACACCGACTCCTGTATAATGGAAATCATTATGAACATCAGCTATGCTAATAATTTCCCATCTGCCTTTCTGCTGTTATCTTGGGATGTTTGTCCGAGAAAATGGCGTTCATCAGGTCCAGTTTGTATCCTAAAATGTGCAAGATGGCACCGAAGTATGGCGACACGCTCACGAGCCTCTCTCACGCCACGCTTAGTATTAGTTTCATTCTTATTTATTAGCTTTTTAATACAGCCTATGTCCTCTCTCATTACTTATGATCGACAGACTTTATTGGACATTGGACAAAATGTTCCAAAATCGTCTATAACATCTCACGATACCTGTGGATATTATCAAAAGACCAGAAACCTGGCGCTCTGGTAATCAAAGGAGGTGTGTGCGCAAGAGAGGAAGACGCGGGGACTGCTGGTGAGGTTACGGAATCGACCTATGCGGCCTCCAATACCAAGCATGCTGCTGGCAAACATGCAATCTATCAGCAATAAGATGGATGAGCTTCGTTGTCATGTTAATGTCCAGCGAGATCTGGGAAATTGCTGTGTGTTTTGTTTTACCGAGACATGGCTAACATCGGATCATCCTGATAGTGCTGTACACTTGGACGGCTTTCTCCGTATTTCGCTCAGACCGAGCTATGGAGACGATTGGTAAATAGAAAGGCGGGGGTGTGTGCTTCTTGGTAAACAACTCCTGGTGCACTGACGCGGAAAGTTATCTCTCACTCCTGCTCGCCGGTCCTTGAATTGCTTACCATCAAATGTCGGCCGTTTTACGCACCACGAGAATTTCCATCAGTTTTATTCACTGCGGTGTATATACCTCCCAAGCCAACGCCAAGGAAGCCCTGGATGAGCTCTGTGACGCTGTCAACAGGTCATATATGCACAAACAGTCATATCATCTCCAGATGGGGATGCTTTCGGCAGTCAAGCATATCAGGTCTCAGTTACTGATGTATGTAAAGTTTTTAAAACTGTGAAAATAGGGAAGGCTGCGGGACCAGATGGCATTCCCCGCGAGTCTTAAGGACATGTTATAGTCAACTTGCATCTGTTTTTAGCGATATTTTTAACTTGTCACTCTCTCTTTGTATGGTTCCAAATTGTTTTAAAAAATCAATCATAATTCCTGTGCCTAAGAAAACAACTACCACCTGTATGAATGATTTTAGACCTGTAGCCTTGACTTCAGTAGTTATGAAGTGCTTTGAACTGCTTGTAAAATCATATATTAACAATTGTATTCCTGTCTTTACTGATCCATTACAATTTGCATATAGATCAAATAGATCTGTGGACGAATGCTGTATCTTTGGTATTACACACTGCACTTCAACATCTAGAGGGTAGGGATACATATGTCAGGATGCTGTTTGTTGACTATAGCAGTGCCTTTAATACCATCAGACCTTCTATTTTAATATCTAAGCTGTTAGACCTGGGCCTCTGTAATTCCATCTGCAGGTGGATACAGGATTTTCTAACAGGCCGTCCCCAGACAGTTAGAGTAGGCACTACATACTCATCCTCTATAGTGTTAAATATCGGAGCACCTCAAGGTTGCTGTCTTAGTCCTCTATTATATAGTCTGTATACTTATGATTGTATTGCAAAACATCCCACAAATAGAATTGTAAAATTTGCAGATGATACTACTGTGGTAGGACTTATTGAAAGAAATAATGAAACTGCCTATAGGGATGAAGTGAGTAATTTGATCATGTGGTGCCGAAGAAATAATCTGTCCCTTAATGTGGGGAAAACTAAGGAGGTCATCACAGATTTTAGAAGAAATAAACCTACATATGCAGCTGTCTACATAAACAACTCTGCAGTTGAAATTGTTAACACTTTTAAGTTTTTAGGCATCTATATCTCAGATTCTCTTTTATGGTCTGATCATATCACATGCATCATTAAGAAAGCACATCAGAGGCTTTATTTCTTGAGGTGTCTCAAGAAATATGGTTTGTCACTCAATATTTTAAACATTTTTTAATCGCTGTACAATTGAGAGTGTATTGACAGGGAATATTACAGTGTGGTTTGGCAGGGCTACTTCACATGAATTAAATCTACTGACAAAGGTGGTTAAAAGTGCATCCAAAATTATCGGGGTTCCACTAGAATCGCTCCAAAACATCTACTGGAAACGCAGCACAAAGAAGGCACTAGTCATTATACAGGATGTTAGCCATCCGGCGCACAATCTTTTCTCCCAACTTCCATCAGGGAGACGTTTACGGAGCATCCAAACGCGCACTTCACATTTTAGGGACAGTTTTTATCCACATGTTGTAAGGTTATTGAATGACAATACAAGAGGAAGGAGGGTTGATGTTTGAGTAGATGTCTAATGTTTTAAAAATTATTATTTTTTATAATTTTGTTTTAATGGATTGGTGTTGAGAGTGCTAAGGCACTTTGTATTTCATTGCTGTGGTATTCTGTACTAATATGCATATGACAATAAACTTAAAACTTGAAACTATCCAGCCTCTCACGGGGATTTCAGATGCCCAAATGCCTGTGATGAGAAGACCACCGCCTGTGAGGAGACGACTCAACGCCGGCGATATGTTATGGCTCCGTGTTATATATAAACAATATTTATATTTAATATTTATATATAAACAATATGAATGTGAGCCAGAGGAGAACTGGCCCCCGACTGTGTCACAGTCTCCGTCTTCACCGTCCCGTCTGAGTCTCCCGCACTACACTTCCCAGAATCCTCTTGTCTCCACACCTGAACTCACTCCCTCATCAGCCTCCCAGTCAGCGTCCTGTTCATCTGTTTCACCTGTTTTCCACCCAATTATATTTGATTCCTCCGTGTATTTAGTTCAGTCCTGTTCAGTCTGTCATTGTCGGTTATTGTCTATGTTTACCCGTGAGTGCTACCTTCCTGTGATTTTGATTAAAGTTTATCTCCGTGTTCATCCTGTTTCCTCGTCCTTCTCGCTCCTCCAGCACTGCGGCGTGACAGAATAACCGACCAAAAAGAAAGTTCAGCATGGGGATTTTCCTCACCCCAGCTCACTCGCAGTATAACATCTTCCAAGATGGACACTCAATTGAGGACTATGTTGCCGGTTTCCTGGAACTCCCTGCTGGGGTAAGCTGGTCAGATGATGTTTTAAAAACTGTCTTTTGGCTGGGTTTGGACCATCATCTGCACCAGCAAGCCCCAGCAGCAGTGTTTCCAGCATCCCTCGTCAGTTACCTGGACCATGTGTTGTGGTTGAGTGGGTCAGCCTTCACCATTGGTGAGGCTGAAGATGACAGCACCACTCAACCACACACATCCACCATCTTCACCTCACCAGCCATCATCACCTTCCAGCCTGAGCCCTCTTCATCGCTGGTTCCGCCCAGCCCTTACCAGCCTGCACCAGAGACCGTCCAGCCTGCACCAGAGACCGTCCAGCCTGCACCAGAGACCGTCCAGCCTGCACCAGAGGCCGTCCAGCCTGCACCAGAGGCCGCCCAGCCAGAGTCCGAGACCATGGTCCCACCCAGCCTCCCTCTCCCGCCTCCTCTCATCTGTCTTCCGTCAGTCCTTCCACCTTCCAGCCCCCCTAAACCAGCCTGGCCATTGATCCCCGGTCTCTTCCTCGAACCTCCTCGACCCGGACTCTGCCACAGCCCTCCGCTCCATCACCTCCACCTTCCTCGTCCCCCCGGTTCCCCCTTGGTCCCTCATCGACCCGCCCTCGCCCTGGGACTACTCTCCTCTGGCTGCGCCTCGTCGCTCCGTCCTTCGGGCTCTGTTGGGCTCTTCGGTCCCTCCGGGTCCACCTTGGTCCTCGGTCGCTCTGGCTCCACCGCGGTCCTCGGGATCCCCGTCCTCGCCTCGCCTCGGTCGCGGCGCCGGCGGTGTCGCCATGTCTCTCCAGCCCGGTGACATCGCCATGCCTCGTCGGCTCTGGGGGATTACCCCGGTCTCCTCTCTCCTTTGCTCCGCCCCTGTCTGTCGGCCCCCTGGTATTGTCAGCCCCGTCTCCATCGACTCCACCAGGGGTCCTCCCTTCATCTGCTCCGCCCTGGACGCCCGAGGGTCCCACAGCTCCGCCCTTGACACCCGAGGGTCCCACAGCTCCGCCCTGGACGCCCGAGTGTCCCACAGGTCCGCCCTGGACGCCCGAGGGTCCCACAGCTCCGCCCCTGGCCTCGTCCCCAGCCTGCTCCGCCCTGGACGCCTGAGGGTCCCACAGCTCCGCCCTGGACGTCCGAGGATCCCACAGCTCCGCCCTGGCCTCATCCACAGCCTGCTCCGCCCTGGACGCCTGAGGGTCCCACAGCTCCGCTCTGGCCTCGTCCACAGCCTGCTCCGCCCTGGACGCCTGAGGGTCCCACAGCTCCGCCCTGGACGCCCGAGTGTCCCACAGGTCCGCCCTGGACGCCCGAGGGTCCCACAGCTCCGCCCTGGCCTCGTCCACAGCCTGCTCCGCCCCTGGACGCCTGAGGGTCCCACAGCTCTGCCCTGGACGTCCGAGGGTCCCACAGCTCCGCCCTGGCCTCATCCACAGCCTGCTCCGCCCTGGACGCCTGAGGGTCCCACAGCTCCGCTCTGGCCTCGTCCACAGCCTGCTCCGCCCTGGACGCCTGAGGGTCCCACAGCTCCGCCCTGGCCACTCCCTCAACCTGCTTCACCCCCAGATCGTCCCCCCTCCCTCCTCTGCTCTACGGCGTGAGGCCACGCCTTCCGGGAGGGGGAGTAATGTCACAGTCTCCGTCTTTACCGTCCCGTCTGAGTCTCCCGCACTACACTTCCCAGAATCCTTTTGTCTAATAAATTAAATAAAATTAAAGTAAATTAATGAATTAAAGTTTATCTCTGTGTTCATCCTGTTTCCTCGTCCTTCTCGCTCCTCCAGCACTGCGGCGTGACAGACTGAGCCTGGGTTCTCCCAAGGTTTTTTTCTCCATCCAATCTGATTGAGTTTTGGTTCCTTGCCACTGTTGCTTTGCCTTGCTTTTGGCTTGCTTAGTTGGGGTTATTTAATATTTAACAATATTATTGATCTGTGTTGTACTACTTTCATGTTATCACTGTGAAGCTGCTTTGATACAATCTGTATTGTAAAAAGCGCTATATAAATAAATGTGACCTGACTTGACTTGACTAAAACTTGACTTGACTAAAACAAGGCTACGTGTGACTAAAACACACGTAGCCTTGTGTTTTATTTGTGGTGAGTTTCTGTTTGACTCTCTTCATCGCGGCTTTCTCGGTCTGATTCTGCCTCATACTGATACTGCAGTTCGACACATATTTACATCTGGACCGGAGCTGAGCTCATGACATGCACGTTTCGCCCGGTAAAGGTAATAGGCGTTAACCTTCCGGACAACCGTGAGCGACAGTTTAGCCAATCACAACACACCGGCCCAAACTAACCAATCTGAGCCCACTGTCTGTGTCTGAGGGAGTGGTTTCATAGACTCAGGAAGTCAACCGCTCGTTCAGAGGACAGAGGAGAGCTCGGCTGAAAGTAAAGGTGAAATTTATGGAAAATAAGACTTAAAAAAAGGAAAAACCACGAATACATGTTATATTGCACCCCATAAACACAATCATGCAAAGAAAAAAAAGCAGTCAACCCCCCCCCCTGAATCTGCCGCAATAAGTAAATCATTTACAACCCTCACTAGAGCTGTCTCAGTACTATGGCCCTTTCTGAATCCAGATTGAAAAGGTTTAAAAAGATTATTGTGATAGGTGATGATTTAACTGAAAATTCACAATACGCTCCAAAACTTTAGCCAAGAATGGAAGGTTAGAGATTGGCCTGTAATTAGACAAATCAGAGACATCACAGCCAGGCTTCTTAGGGACTGGTGTAATGGCAGCTGTTTTTAAAGAGCACCTATCATGGATTATAGCTCTAAGGCAGGGGTCACCAAACTAAGGCCCGGGGCCAACTCAGGCCCGCCACCCCACTTTGACTGGCCCCCCAGCCCCTCTGCCCCCCACTACTTAAACCGGCCCTGATGAGGCAATCCCCAGAAGTCGTCATGGCCTATTTTTTTTTAATTGCTTTTTGGGAAAAAAATAACATGTCTGCATCTGGTATTTTGTTGATTTTTTTTCTGTTAAAAAATTATATTTAGTTATAAAATTAACTATATTTGCCAAATTCGTCACCCAATATGCTCGAGATCAAGCAGTGACAGACAACACGCGCACAGGGAACAGTCAGTGTTCAGGACAGCAAAATGTCTAACGTTAAACGGAAAGTTGATAGAGAGTGCAGAGTTTTCTAAGAACAATGGACCAACAATTTTTTTTTTTAAATGGGACCGTGAAAAAGGACCAGTTTGTATTATTTGATGCGGTTTTCAAATAATATAATCTGTGTCGTCACCACTAAACCCGCCAAAAAGAGTATGCTAGCTTGCGAGGGGCAAGCAAGAGAAGACAGGATTCGGAGGATGAAAGGCAGACTGGCTGCACAACAGAATGTATTCCTTTGCCAAACTCGGAATCAAGTGTTGATATAGTAGTGTGGATAGTAGTGGGGATGGCTGTGCCAGGCTAGTAACCTCTACGACACAATGAGGCCTGCTGGTGGTCATTTTTGTCTGGGTCATACAATTCTATGTTATATAGCTGACCCGGCCCCGGCCCCCCATCACAGTCAGAAACGATAATTTGGCCCCCAGAGAAAAAAGTTTGGTGACCCCTGCTCTAAGGGAATGAAAACATCCTGCAAAGATTTATATCTGAAAGTGCACCGTATATAAAGTTTTTGTCTTTCAAAAGTGAGAGTCGACTCTGAGTCTATGAAATGAATTGTTTTAGAATTCGAGTCATTAGCTGTTTTGTAGTGACGTAGATACGAAACATTAGCTCATTGGCCGCTCCCAACAACTGCGGCGCAGACGGAAGTGTAAACACATTCAAATACTTCAGCTGAATTTTGCGAAAACGCTGTGTTCTACATTGCAAAGACAGTTCAGCCACTTGTTTTCATTGCCCAGGGACGAGCATGTGAAGAATCAGTGGTTAGAGTTCATATTTGCAATGATACCACAACAGTATAGCCCGAACCTTGTGTTCTCATCATTTTAATGACGACGAATCATTCAAAAACATTAATGAATTCAAATGTGGATTCGCAAGCCGCTTGTTCCCGAAGGAGGGCTAAGTATCTAGTGTATATGGATCAGGTTCGTCCTCCTCGAATCACAATCTCTAAGTATTATGAATAATGTTTGCTGTTATGTTTTCTGTAGCATGCTGTGTACACTCCGCACAGCTTCTAAGCGGGGTAAGGTTAGTTTTGTTTTTGATATTCACCATACATTCACTGAAAAATGGCAATTACCTCTTAAACGACTTAGCCAAATATGACTTCGCTCTATATAATAAGCACTGCCCCTCAAAAGCCGCCGCAATGTGAGTTTCGCACTTTTTCTGACAAATTTGTTCATGCACTGTATACAATTTTCAACAATTGACAAGCTATAATCCATTAATGGTGATGGCGTTCCGTTGCCGACAATCTCTGCCTGCGGTTTACCAATAACAACTGACTGGATCATTTGACCAATCGCCGAAGATTTGCGTCACTCAAGGAGGTGTTTGTGAAAATGAATCGATTGAACGATATCATTTTGGGAGTCAGAGCAAATCAGGTATAAAAAATGCATATTATAAGACAAATAAAATGTTTTTTATCCTTGCATGCACATTAAACTGTTTTTGGGAACTCCCAAAACAAAAAAAGGAACATTTCAAATGCTATGATAGGTGTATTGCAAGAGATTAAAGAGCTGTATCCTTATGCACCAGAGAAACGTGGGCGCAGTCATCTTTAGAATATTGTCTTTGAACTTCCGTTTCTGCAGTCGCTTTGTATATCTCTATGGCATTGCTGTCGAGGAGCAATTAGCTGGTGAAGTGGATTTACTTATTGTAGAGTTAACAAAAGTTATCATTAGCATTGTAATGTTTATCATATAAGTCTTAACAAATGTCTTAACAAATGTCGACCGGGATTTTTTTTACGAGCAGTTCATTCAGTACCTATGCAAGATCGCTGTGAAAATACAGACCGGAAGTCAAAAGACAACTAGCGCAACGCTGAAAAGGGGTGGGGCTACATAAGGTCTATAGGCTATACCCTCGATCTTTCCAGTGAAATAGTGAAGAAACTTGTTACACTGGTCAACTGAAGAATGAACAATGGCCTTAATTGGTTTGAGAAGATTGTCAACAGTCTTAAATAAAGATTTTGAATTTGTTGCAGCATCTCCAATAATACTTGAATAATAGTTCTTACAAGTAGTATTCAGAGCAGAATGGAAAGCAGACTGTTGTTGAGTGTAGAGAAGCCTATGTACCGTCAGGTCAGATTTTTGTACTGCCGTTCTAATTGCCTTCCAGCAGCTTTCATTAAACGTAACTCCGGAGTATACCATGGACATGGTTTCATAAATGTAACAACCCGTTCTCGCACAGGTGCAAACTCGTCCAGAAGTTCAGTTAGTATGGAATTATAGTGCTCAACAAAGTTAGTGACGGGAAGCCCAGAGAGAGAAGTCGAAATGAGAGTGAAATCCATGTGCTTGATATTTCGAAATTTAATGGTGCGTTTAGAAATGGATCGTGAAGACAAAGCACTCAAGTCAAAAGTAATAAGTCTGTGGTCACTTAAACTCATGTCAAAACCATCCAAAGATTGAATCCCAACACCAGCAGAGCAAACCACATCCAATGTGTGGCCCAACCTACGGGTCGTAAAAGCAAAATGCTGTATAAAATCAAAACTGTCCAAAATGTCCAAAAAGGTAACAGTATTAACACAGTTAGGATTATCAATATGAAAATTTATATCACCAGTCAACACTATAACAGGCCAGAGTGGACTAAGAAGTGTCAACAACTCATTAAACTCAGAGAAAAATACAGGATTAGGTTTTGGTGGGCGATAAATGTAGCCTCGATGAGACCATCCTGATCTCGCGAGCTTTCAAGGTTTCACTCGCAGATCAGTCTGGATACTTTCCGTTAAAGAAAATTTGGGAGCAGTTCACCAAACGAACGTCCAATCAGCGTTGGCTTTGAGGCGGGTTGAGGTGTGACGAATGAAGCGGAAGCAACGCAAGCAAATACGAACTGATCTAGAAACATTTTCAGACAGCGGTAGTTAGGGCTGGGTATCAGTAACAAAATGTTCGAAACCGATACCTTGACTTCGATACCGGTTCCTGAACGATACCTTTTCGATACCAATATTATGTAACCAGTTTTGTCAATATAATATTACCAACATTTTTATTTTATTTTTCAGTTGTTGACTTTTTCACACTCATATTTTGAGTATGTAAAAAAGCACCAATGCTAAAGTTTTCTATGTTTCCTAATAATTCAACAACACGTTTTCTTTACTTCAATGAGCTCATTCATTGAAATGCATTACACTATCACCTCCCTGATAATGAATGCATTGAAATGCTTGAAATGCATCACATTATCACCCTGATAATAACAGATCATCATTCAAATTGTAATTTAGAAACATGAATTTCTGTAAAGCTGCTTTGAAACGATATGTATTGTGAAAAATGCTATACAAATAAATGTGAATTAAATTAAATATAGGCTACTGGGGGGCGAGATGCCTCACGCACAGCACACGTGAAGCTTGCCGCAAAGCACTGGCAACAGAAGCCTAATGATTATGTGTCGGTAAACAACAGCAAGGATATATTTTTAATCGTTTATTACTGAACAAGTGTTTAATAAGTATGCTGGCAGCACATATGATTATGGCGATGCTGGCTCGTCATTCCTGCAGCAGTGAATGCGCGCACCTAACGTTATATGGATCAGGGTAATCAAACTATTCATTTCTAATCGTTTTTTTTTTAAAGTACACATATTTTGACCGACTATAGGCCTATTTCTCATGTCTATGAGGCAGTATCCTATATGCTAAGTGTCGGTTCATCTGTGACGCGCTCCAGTTCCTGCAGTGGAAGACGGACTTTGTACTCTCAACAAGTGTCTGTGCGCTTATCAGATTTACCGTGTTACTGGTCTTGGCGGCAATTATCCTGTCGAAAATATTGCATCGCGTGCTTCTGGTATCGAGTCTGGCACACATGTACACTTTGGATCATTTCCACATATTTTCTATCCATCTGGGTTGGGACGCTTACACGCACGCACACACACTCACGTGCGACGAGCTGTCTCTGAGCAGCCGCGTACACTAGTTTTCCGCCACAGCCTATCATGCTGCGTGCTTATTTTTTCACTGACGTTGACGAGATTAACCACTTAGGTACCGAAATTTGGTATCGAAAAACAAGACATGTTTCGATACTCGGTCAGTACCAGAGGCAATGCGGTCGGTACCTAAAAGTACCGAACTTCGGTACCCAGCCCTAGCGGTAGTCCTAATTCTTTTAGCCGCTCGCTAATGTTTTTTTCTCTTGCATCCTTCTTGTGAAATATGGACCGGGCACCTCAAATGGTGCCTTTTATTCGCAAATTGTAGTTACATAAATGGCAAATATCCTTTGCCGACATGTTGCTCATTTGCTGAGCTAACGAGCCTTTACCTGCAGCAGCAAGAGTAGCCTGGCTGCTGTTAGTACGTGATATGCTTCGTTGATCTGATTGGTTGATTTGGCCCGTCTATCACCAACATAGGCCAATCAGCTAACCAGTATTTTCGCCCTTACCAAAACTTCTTTAACGGAAGGTTTCCAGATGGATATGCGGTGCAAATCCATTCTGGCAGAGTCAGGTTCCGATAAATGAGCAGCACAAGAACAGGTGAGGCACAATTGATTTTAAAAACCAGACAATCAAAAGATGAAACACTAGGAGCATCAATAACATTAACTGATACAGTAGGCCCAAATATTACAGCCAGGCCACCACCTTTGCCAGAAGCTCGAAGGCACATCAAATATTTATATCCAACTGGGGCACACATATTCAGATTAAGATAGTCATTGTCTTTAGTGCCATGTTTCACTAAGGCAAAAAATGTCGATTTTTTTTTATCAAGAATAGTATCAGTGATAAGTGCCGTTTTATTGTTTATTGATCTTGTATTAAAGTGAGCAATTCACATAGTGCTGCAAAACACATTTGTCAAACACTTTTGAAAGGGGCTGTTTACACCTGGCCACTTCATGCGTTCTCAGATCGGATAGCTATCTGATTTATCAAAACGATTCCATTTACACCTGGTCACATAAATGTGTTTTTGCAAAACGGATATAAATCCGATCTTTAATTCCCGCGCTATATGCGGATTTAATGAAGTGCACGTCACCGAAAGCAACAGAAATGAGCTGCATTTTATTTATCATCGGCTAATTTCAAAATCAGCAAAGACGGCGATAAGAGAGAGCGGCAACAGAACTGGTAAGATTATTCCGTTTCTTTACTTTTAATGAAGGTGGTAGTGTTAATCGTCTGCGACTTACTTTCACTTTCATTTGCGGCGCGTTGGCTTGACGCGTTCAGCTGCTCATCTGAGGTGATGCGCGTCGCAGTAGCGTCATCATATCTGACTAAAATAGCATGACATATGGCCTGTAACACGCTCTCACGCGTTTATTTTTTAGCATTTTTGGGATTAGTAACATTTACATATGTGGTTTCAAGAACCAGATGCATTTACACTTGTCCAGTTTCGTCTGAAATGCGGCCGAGACCACCTTCTGAAGTGGTTTGAGCGATCGAATTCAAATCCGTCTCGAATGCGTTTTGGGGGCATTTACACCTGGTCTTTTCACGATCGGATAGCTATCCGATCATAGAAGACGCATGAAGTGGCCAGGTGTAACGGCCCCAAAGAGAGCCACTGGATAGCTTAGATTTTCATGACAGATTCCACGGCATACAAAGGTATGACGCAGCGTGCGTCTGCTGTTCGACCAAAACACAGTAATCCCAGCACCGGCAGCAGTTCGACTCTGACGAGAGCCTCTATGAATGTATCTAGGCCGGCGAAGGAGGTGCAAGGAAGGCAAAGATTGTATAATGCTGATATTTGGACGGTCATGGTCATTCCAGAGATAAAAGTTCAGATAAAGAGTACCTCAGCATGGTGATGTCCAGAAGTTTAGTCCACTGCTTAGCGCTGGTTCCTGATATAATAATGACGGCAATAATCCAGGTGATTAAGTGAAGTCGCATGATGACGCTCAAAGTTGTTATACATCCATACGCACACAGAGCTCGACAAAACACCAGGGACCCGTCAGATCTCAGTAGGCACAGTAGGCAGGCAACAGGGACAGTGCAGAATTAAACACGTCAACAGATAAGAGATGACCAGCACCAAACAGAGGACACTTCAGAAAATGCTGGTTCAGACAGGGTACGTAAGTGCAATTCCAGCAGCAAGTTCAGACTCAGAGGAGTTAAAATGATTCCAGAGAATTAAAATAAGAGTAAAATACTAAATATTAAAAAATAAAATAAGGTAGGAGAAACGGCAGCCAAACGTCCACCAGCGTTCTCTCCAAACCGAAAGTTCCAATATGATAGTGTTAATGTGAGCCTTAGCCTCATGAATGTGAGAAAAATCACTTGTATTCATGAGAAGGCCCAATTGCCTATTTGTTTCAGTGGTAATTTCCTACAAAAAACGTTACTTGATAGGCTTGGTACCATAAGGAGCGCACATTGGAAAGTAGAAAACCAGGCATGGTTGGCATTGATTTATGTTGGTTTGTTGCCAATGTGAATTAGGTTCTTCAGGATGGTAGCAACAGTCAAAAGTAAACAGAAGGAAACAAAGTGTTAATCATTGCTGTTTTGCTAAATAATCCTTTTTTCGTATGGAGGAATTAATTGGACTTTAATATTTGTAACCCACAGAAGACCATCTACAAATGTGTACAATGATGCGCAAATATTTCACTATCTGCAAATGTGTATTTTTACATTTGTGATGTGTAAAACCATATCCACAAAAATACAAGGTGACGTGTACAACACAAAACTGTGAATTTGTGGGTCATGTTACATTTGTAAGTTCCTTTTTACACATTTGTGGAATTTTGTCCAAAGTATACTGCAGAGATCTGTAAATGAACATACACAAATATCTCACGATTTGCAAATACACACAATTAAATCTGTACAAATATCTCTTTATTTCACGATTTATGTGCTATTTCGAACCACTCACACCGATGCCAACCCGTGACGCTGATGGGAGCGACGCAGGAAAAAACAAAACAGAATAGCCATCAATCAGCGCAATGTCAGTAAACGATCAATGCCGTCTGTGCCATGAAAATGTGCGGATAAAAGGCAACATTATGCACAGCAAACTTATTTTTAACAAAGAAGCCAACCAAAAAAGTATACACGAACGACTTACAGAACTCGGTTTAACATTGTTACAAGTTCAGGTAAGATCATGTTGGATATGCAGTCAGGTGCTTTCGCTTTATCGGCAGACTCGGAGATGCCGTTCTCTGGTGTTCTTTTAATGAAACAATGTTATTTAAATTTGACAACACGGATGAAATAGCAGCATCAATGTTAACGCTTGGTTCCTCGATGCGAGCCGCCATTGTTGTCTGAATCAAAACGGTCTCACGCACGGTCGCTTCTCCACTACGTCACATCTGTGATACTCCCGCCCTGCGATTCCTGATTGGCTAGGCCATAAAATTGCTTGGAGAAATCACTCTCAATGGGAGAGGTTCCAGATGGATGTGAGTGGAGCTCCGCAGAGCGATATTCATCTGGCTAGGGCCAGGTTACATAAATACTGCATAAATATTAATAAATTCAATCAAATAGTCTCAAAATACTAAATTAAAAAGAATAAATATTATAGAACAAAAATAAATTGCATTGGTTTTTACTGGGATGGAGGAAGTTTCATTTTTAGGTGTCCGGTGACTTCTGACCGGGAAGGCTCAGGACATGACTCCTAAACTAAGACCATCAGAGGGTTCATGTATATGGTACTGTGAGTAATTGTGCACATTAGATGTGTAAATCTATGTACAGTGTTTCCCCTACCATTGTTTTAGTGGGGCAGCCCGCCCCGCAAAACGACCCCTGTGCCCCCCTAAAATGCTGACGAAATCCAGTCATAAAAAAGGAATTTACTGTATGTCGAGGAATAAATATAAAGCAGTTCAGTACACTTGAAATCAAATCGTGATGTAGACTAGTGTGTGTGAATATTAAACCACAAAGACTATTTAAATATACGAATCCTGCTTGCCTTGTTCCGTTTGAACGAATAGTGCAGCCGACGCACAGTTTCATTTACAACACACACACACACACATTGAAGCACGTGTGATGCTTGCGCTGTTTTTTGACTTCCTCTCCAGGCTCTAGATCCACTCTGAAAGTCATGAAATGTTCTAAACTCCCACCACAATTAGTATAATACTACTAGTAGTATTGCTAAGGTTTTCAGTGATTGTTACTAGCAGCACACAGCGCATCTTGTTGAAATTCCGATCAGCTCAAACAGAAACACGCTAGGCATACTGAAATATATTCAAGGACTTCAAGAAATATATTTACTTTGACCCGTGATAGGCGATGCTAAACGGCTAACATTCCAATGCCGACCGGCAGCATGAGCATGTTGTCAAACTGATAAAAAGCTATTTATGTAACACGTCACACCATAAAAGTATAAATAAATGTTTAACGTTACCTGCTCAACAAAAAGTCAGCCGTGTCAGCGTCGGTTTTACAGTCCCAGATCACCCTGACGCTTCCTCCAACGGTCAATGGTGGACCCTATATTTATCCTACTAGAGTCCGGCGTTACATTTTGAAAAAAATCTCTGCTCTTTCCTCTACAGACTTTCTCTTTCATCCAAACTTTACAGTAAGGGCAAGCAGGGGCCGCTTGCTGCTGTCGTTTATATTTTTATTCATTGCTGATCTGACGCTATTTAGCTAGCTACCATAGACTGTCAGCTGCTTGTTTGCTCGCGCAAGGAGGGGGGCAGGTGCGGGGTCGGGTGCGGTTGGTTTGGAGATGCGAGCGCCAGGCAGAGGTTCAAGTGGAGCCGGTGATTCAATGAAAGCAGTTGACCAATGTTTTTTTCATTCTTTTTTCTATTCATATTGTTAGGATTGTACTATATAACCATAACCAGCATCTAAACGAGGATAATAATAATGAACAATCTTTGAAATCTTATACCATAGCTTTAATAACATGAAATTTGAATGATTTCAATGTATTTATTAATTTTGTTTAGCTATAGTAAGTGTAGAGCTTAGTCATCAAGTGTCATGCCATTTAAATGAATTGAACTTTTTTTTATGTAAGCAAACATCAAAAATTAGTAACCTTTGTCCAATTTCGATCTTTTCAAAGTTCCATGAAAACTATCAACAAAACAGACAAAATCTGCTATTCTTACTTTGTCAGATATATTAATGACTGAGAGAGAAAACAAGCTGTTCACAGTCTATTTTGAGAATGAATGGCGATCGTAGGGCGAGGCGGCGTGACCGGAAGTATCGCTACCCTACTTCCGGTCTCTAGGTAGTCATTTTGTGAAATAGGCCTACTGTATTTTTCTACAAATTAATAGTGTAAGACTCTCTGGATTGCTCAACTTCATATATCTTTAGACATTCATATTCTATCACTGTTTCCAGTGGTGTACCTCAAATATCCATTCTTGGTCCACTTTTATTTTCTAATCTATATGCTTCCTCTTGGTCAGATCATCCAGTGTCAAGGTCTTAATTTCCATAATTAAGCTGATGATTCACAAATCTCTTTCCCATCAGCTGAATACTGTTTTTCTCCCTTTCCATCCCTCCCTGTCTACAAGATCTCATAGTATGGATGGCTCAAATATTCTTAAAACTGAATGCTGACATAACAGAAATCCTGTTAGAAGGCTCAAATCCTTTTTCCCAACATGATTTCTCCATACACACTGATGGAATTATAGTTCTTCCTTCACCCACTAAACAGAATTTTGGGGACCTATTTGATTTCAAATTATGCTTTGAACCCAATATCAGCCAGCTGGTTAAATCATGTTTTTTCCTCCTTTCGCAAAATTATCTTGTTCGCTAAATCTAAAATGCCGAAACTGTTATCCATGCTTTTATAACCTCACATCTGGACTTTTGTTAACTCTTTTTTTTGTGGCCAGCCACCAAAGCCCTTAGGGCAGGGGTCGGCCAAAAGGCGTCCGTGGGCCAAAACTGGCCCGCCAGTAATAATATGGCGCCGCAGACTGAAAAGTTCTAAAAAGACATTCAAAAGAGTCTGTGGATCGCTAGACCCACCTCTAAAATAACCGACATGAAATGTCTAATATTATTAAATGTGTCTCTATAGCATGCTTTGTGTTTATCTGTGCAATTTAAATGCGAAAATGAGTTTTTACGTGCATATGAAATGCAGTTTTTTACGTGCATTTGATACGCACTTTATTGCATGTAATACACACGCACTCCACACCACTAATCCTACCCAATGTAGCCTATAATACACACGCACCCGAACACCACTACTAAACCTAACCATGTGTATCATGCATGTAAAAACTCATTTTTGCGTATAAATTGCACGATAAACACAATGCGTGCTATAAAGGAGCATTTAGTGTGATCGGGTTGTCGTTGCAGATAAGACTTTTTTTTTAGCTTTGCATTTACAAAACTAGGAACGCATAGTTGTCTTTTCATTATTCTTTGGATGGCTATTTTCGCTGTCAACTTTCCTCTTTAAGACTCTTTGATAGTGCCATTTTCTCTATCCAGCTTAAATGTTAACATCCCTCTACACACAACATAGTAGCATACCTCCAGCACGCAAACAATAAAAAAAAATGCAGTTTAGTATGCAAGGATACCAAGGAATAATTCTAAGTTTAAAGAACTAGTCTACGTCAAATAATTATTACAATAAGTTAGACTCCATTGTGTAACAAGCAAATTAAAATTATACACATTTATCATTCACAATATCGAAAGAGAAAATAAAACATAGTTTGTTAAGAGCATGACTCAAAAATGCCATTAATGGGCTTCTTTCAAGTCCTCTTTTATTCTTTGAGTTATGTTTATCCATTCCGCATCTCTCCACATGTGTGTTTTGGCAAGGCGGGATGTGCTACAAGATGCCGCAATATATTGGGAGGCCGGACACCTAGAAATGAAACTTTCTCCATCCCAAGTAAAAACCAATGCAATTTATTTTTGTTCTATAATATTTATTCGGGTCAGAAACGATTTTGACCACTTCATTAAGTTTTGTTTTGTAGAAAGCCTTTCTAAAATTTGATTTCGTTTTGTATCATTTGTATCTTATTTTTAATCAATGTTTTATAAACTAATTGCCTGGATTTAATAAATAAGAAACAAATATAGCAGACAATATAATCAGGACATGAGGCGCCGGGGCGAATTGCATTGCTCGTGAACTGGAGCTCTTCCCATAAATTAACAAAAACTCAGCGTTAAAACTGCCTCACAGACACAGAGAAATATTTAGAAAGCTTAAAAATGTCACAAAAAAATCAAAGCGAAAAGAAACCTGACTACTCTCTGCTTATGTAATCCATATGAAAAGTGCATTTCTCTCTATAGGCACGTTAACTCATTATTGTAGCCGAACACGGACACTAATAAACAGTTAAAATGTCTCCTTGCTTGTTTGAAACATTTATAATCATTACTTTTGCTGGTTCCTTGTGACAGCTTTTGCGTATCTGGCAAAAGCTCTGGATACTGTAAGACTGGAACTGGTTGATCTGGAACTGGAATCAGTCTGACCAGTGTCTTCTGAAGATAAAAGGACCTTGCTTGAACAACACACACACACACACACACACACACAGACACTCTTGCAGAGGAAACTCACACAAGATGGTTTTAATGTGAATGTGATAATCTTTGTGAAGTGTTTAATATAATTTCGAAAGTCTCAGGGTGACTGGTAATAATGTCTCATTTCCAAAGAAGTAAAAGAAAAGGTAATACGGTTTTTAAGAATATAGAAATATCTTGTACACAAAAAGGGTGTGCCTTTGAGTTAATCACCTTCTACCTTTTGTCTGAATGCAAACTCTCCTTCCCCAGTAAGCATGGTGAGGGATTCAGTGCCATTGTAGTTTGGTGATTAGATCAGGTGAATTTGGTGATTAGATCAGGTAAGGTCTGGCTCTATTTAAGGAAAATGCACAAGAGTTCAGGGCTGCCATTCTGTATCAGATCAGCCCATGATGCTGGGTCTTCCGGAGCTTCGGCATTCATGTAGTTAATATGTTGGGTAAAGTTCTTTGAAACATTTAATGGTTTGCATTGAGTATTTTGTGGAATTGTAATAATACATTTACCTGACATAATAAATTGTTATATTTGGCTATTCTAACGGACTTTTACTTTATTTTCATTAGAGTTAAAAGGAATAGTCAAGACATTAACGTATTAAAGGAGCATTTCACCCATTGCAACATTAATCTTTATTGAAAGTGTATCATATATGTAGTCGAAATGCAAAATATTTTTTTTAATTGGTGCCCTCTTGACCGAGACAGACAAAGATAACCAAGGGGCGCCTATATATGAAAAAACTACATGTCCCAGAATGCACAGCTCCGCAAGCCAAACCCACTAACCCGGAACAGCCAGTCTATGGGAACAGCGCGAAACAGAGAATTCACTCGTCTTCCGTCTACAAGGCTAGCCTGTTTTATGCTTCTGCGTCGAATCGACGGCGTACCCCGCAGAGCCTCTCTGCGTTGACGCGAACCCCTCTCCGACCCCTCCGCCGTAGCTCGACGTGCACCTCCAAAAATTTGTAACTGCGCGTTGAGGCGACGCAGACAGCAAGGGCTTTGATTGGTCAGATTATACATCAATTCAGGAGTGTAGCTTTTCCGGTTTCCTTTTTAAAATTTGCACCCTCGTACTGATAATTATAATACTCTTATAAAGAAAGTAAATAAAGAAGTAAACTTAAATAAACTGTTGTTTTTTATTTCATTGATAATATATGTCTTAATAATATAATTTATAACTTCAATAAATCAGATAAATCAACGTTTGTTTTGAAACACAGTTTGTTGTTTATTTTCAATACAATGTTCACGGTTAACTTACATCATTGATAATACAGTAGCCTACTAACCAAGTCTGTCACGAACACATTATCCTGCCATAGCACAGTTCCATGTGGATACTGAAAAAAATCCTTCAAGTCATTCCGAACAGCTATCGTTATGGCAGCTCGGGTGGAACCTTTCTTTTACTGTCTATGGGTGGAACGGGCCCTGGACATCCGTGTTGATTCTGTGGGGATAAAGTTTGTGTCGTCTTGTTATTCAACATCGATTAGCTCCAGCTGGCAATGGCCAATAACAACATTCGCTCGCGGCGCACAGAACCAAAGAGATTCGCGAACCACACACCCCCTAGCGTTCTGGCGGTGAAATGCACCGCGAAAGCACCACAACCTCACGCAGAACGGCACGGCGCCGTAACAGTGACGACGTAGCTACGCCGTGGAGTTGACGCAGAAGCATAATGAGGCCTTAACATTAGCTGTCACCGGAGTTTGACATTCATTTCACACAAAATGTCTAGTTGGCTGTGGCAAGCAGGACGATCGAGGGCGAGGGATGTAACTTAAGAGGACGGCGCTCTGCGCAAGGCCGATGGCGTGAGTTATAACAGAGACTGATAATGAAAGACACCTGTGAGGCGCGCGCCGGTCTTGCGTATCTCACGGAGAAGCGAAAGCATAAAACGGGGAGCGACGGCGGCAGAGCGAGACCAAAACAGGCCTGATTTTATGTTGTGTTTCAGTTTCCGTTGTGTGTAACGTTACAGCAGTCGCCAATGAGAGGCTGCTGGCTTATACTGTTTTTTATTTGTTCATTTTACTATTAAAATGTTTAAATGTTCGCCGGTTCCTGCCTCCTTCTTCCCACAACAACAAACCCTGTTAATGTTACATTAAGTGTATAAACTCATTAGTGAATTACTCCTCATTTGTATTTATTTCCGTTTGGTGAATTACTGCATGATACCTGGATGTTCTGTAGGCGAAACTATCACAACACAAACGTCTGTGTGCTCGTCGGATTCAGAGATTTCCTCCAGGAGAAATTGCCATCGTTGAAATTCTCTGCAGCAGACGGGCTGTGTCCGTAGGCCGTAGCACGCAGCGAGAGTACAGGCAACAGCAATCCGCCCAGTGCCAGAGTCAGTGCGGGGTCCTCGACCGCGACAGGCCGCCGCCTCGGCGTCTCCTGCTCCTCCATCAGCCTTAGCTGCTCTAAACTATACTGCGACTCGTAAAGACAGCCACGAACATCGGATTCGAGCAGAAGACTTTCAAAATCCTCTTCTTCCATATCATGTTTAGTTTCTTCCTTCATTGTCATAACTTACTATCTCCACAGCGCTTGTTAGCTTAGCTTCCAAACAAGATGGCGGATATTGATTTCAGTTTCTGCAAGTGAAGTCCCTCCCACTGTTCTGTAATAGGCCTGTGGGTGAGTGGGTCCAACACCCTGGAATAATAATGAGCATAATGTATGTAGTTCTAAAGATTTTAATGAAATATGACTTCCTGCTTATCGTCACGCAAAATGACGATTTTTACGTCACGATAAGCAGGAAGTAAAACACTAAAATCCTTATTTCTCCCATCTCAGGGGAAAATAAGGGAACAAACCATGACCATTCAAAAATATGACTGGATTTCTAAAGATACAAAGCTTAATGCAAATGGGTGAAGTGACCCTTTAAATGATGCACAGAGATCATTGGTAAACCTTTTCCATGAATACTAAGGGTGGGAGAAAAAAAATAAAATCCAGTCGATGCATCACGATTCTCTCTCCAGCGATTCTGGATCGATTCTAAGAATTTCAGAATCGATTCTGAGTTTACTTTTTAACCAGATGTGCAATAACGCTCATTTTGCTTTAGAAACACCCGTATTCTGCTTGCTTCCAATTCCTCATATAGGCCTACATACACCACTCGAAACCTTCCGTAAAATAATCTTTCATAAAGTTCGGAAAGATTGAAGCGAATTCTGAGGACATTCACAGGCTTCATTGCACGTGCTGTGAGAGACGCACACTTTGTTTGATGTTGCACTTAAAGTGTGCCGTCTCACCCATCTGTATTTTCCTTACGGAATGCTCTACGAAGTCATCATTTATGTGGTTTGGAATGCAGTGGACTTATATATTTAAAATATGAACCTCACTAACAGAAGACTGCTTTCAATTTCAAATCCTCACACGCGCATTGTTTGTGTAGCGGCTGTTTCGCATGCGGCTGTGCATCTCCGTGGTTTACAGTTTTTCTCCATTGGTTTGGCTCATTTCTTGAAACAGAAATTACATTCTCAAAACTCTAAGATCATTTGGCAAAACATTCTTACGGTTCAGCACAACACTATAGCTCACTTGCAAAAGGTCATATCTCTCCCAAAACAGTTCACTTATGCTTCAAAACTAAATTCATTTCCCATATAAAGAGTCAATGCCCCCAAAATGGCAAATATCCTTCTCAATTGCTTTGGCTCATTTCTCGAAATAGACCGGACGTTCTCAACACTCTTGGTGCTTTTGCCAAAATAACATGGATGGTTCGGCACAACACCATGGTTCGCCTGCAAAAGCTCATACCTCTCCCAAAACAGTTCACTCATGTGTCAAAACTAAATTTCCTTCTCATTTAACCAGTCAGTGCCCCCAAAATGCTTAGTCCCTTTGGCATTGTGTAAGCAAAAAGTCAAAATGTTTAGATGTTTTGTCATGGCAGAGGACCATTGAAATATCCCTCATGTCCACCTTTCAGTCTGAGCCCAGTCCTTCATGGACAATGGTTACTTTTTTTTTTTTTTATCTAGCTAACAGAATACAATTGTGTATAAAACTGAAATTTTGAATATTTTGAAATTCTGAAAATCTTTATAGAGAATGCACCTTTCATACGTATTCAAAGCCGAATCAGAAGATATTAATTTTCAATTCTAATTCGTTTGTTTAAAAAAGGGACATTTGCCTACATAGGCTATATTTTGTTTTAGTTCTCGTGCTTCAGTTCACTGAGATTGTTTTAGTTTATTTTACAAAAGCACAATGTTTTCTTGTTATTGTGAGTTTACACAAATACAAAGTAGTCGCGAATAATGTATTATTGTTTTCTGTATGACCAGAAATGATAGAGTATTTTAAGTTGTTTCCACTGTTGATAGGAAAATGCAAGTGTCCGTGCATGCCCACGACTCCCTGCCATCCAGTGCTCGCTCCACACTCCGCACAAACACTGGGATATGCGTCAAAATCTTGTGTTTATTTGTGAATAATCTTAGCCCTGTATTATGAATGACATGTGACAAATTACTTTGTTCCTTTTTTGGATAAAAACGTCTTCTGCATATAGCCTAATACATGTTATATTAATGATGATAATTATTATTATTATTTGCGGACATGGACCACAAACACACCGCGTCTTCTAATTGTCAGGTGATTGTAACTGCGCAAAACCTGTTTCCATTGCAGTTTTTTTTATGCTCATGCGAGCATAAAAACTTTTTTATGATAAAGGAGAGTTTTTGCGAAATAGAAGTGTTTCCATTGTGCATGTATTCAATTTGTAATATGCACAATTTGAAGGGTAATGGGAACGCGGATAGGTGACTCCATTATATGAGAACTGAGCTGGACGAAGACATCAGAATGGCTATAGATTAATTAACTGAAATAACTTTTTTACAACAGAAATTAATCAACACTGAAATTACTTGGATTAGACACTATTTTGCTTTAGATCTGCAGAGACAAACTTTGTTGAATTATTTTCCTATCCCTGTTAACTTGCTTGAAAACATCTGTATTGTAAAAAGTACTATAATAAATCTGACTTAGTGAGAATTGTGATGAAGGCACTTGATCATGTAGGCCTATATTGTTGTTTTACAGTTGGATTGTATCACTTTGTTAGGTTACATCATGGTTTGTGATTTAAGTTGTTGTTTGGTGTAGTATCATACAGCATTTGTTAAATTTTCTAACCATGATAATTGAAATATATATTTCTCCTATATATAGGAGCACACACCAATCTTTTGATATTTCAGAGGGGGAAAAAAACTCATTTTATTTAAACAGAATCTTTTTTTTTTTCAATCTATCATATAATTGTTGTGTATGGTCTATGAAAAAAGATTTTGGTGAATTACGGAGTATTAAAAATTATTTTCAATTACATCATATGTTCAAATGCTCAAGCTTTGTTTTCCTTGTTTTTTGTTTTTGTTTTTTAAGCTGTTCAATTTATATTGTTAATCTTTTAACTCAACAAACCGATAAAGTATCATTTTAACTTTTGAAAAAACTATTAACATTTGTTAATAGTAATATTGTCTTTATATAATATATATTTTCAATTAAATTGTTTAAAAAAGTCTTTATAATAATGTTGTTTTAAACTTTAAAACATTACAAAACATGGAAGTAGCACAATGCCTTGCCGCGCCCACTTCCGGCATCAGGCTGTTCAGGCTGGCACTGTCGTCCTCACACTGCTATGACGTATGGTTCTGCGGTTCTGCAGTTAAACCTATCTCAGTTATGTAACTGATTAAACGGACAGGACAAAGCACATTACAGGGCTCGACATTAAGGCTTGTCCCCTTGTCCGGGACAAGTGGATTTTTTGTAGGACAAGTAGAAGAGAAAATTAGTTGTCCGACCGGACAAGTTAAATTTCAAACAAAATAAAATGCCATGTTACTTCACGTTATGTGCCACTCGTTACATCTATTTTACAGATTTAATTTTACCGATTTGAAACGAACACATTTTTCGCGCTGCCTGTGAATGTCCTGAATCTGACTCACAGAAAGACAGCGCAGCCAGTATAATGCGCATGCACAGCGCTTGAACGAACATCAACAACACTACACGAATTAGTCAAAATTAGTAAAAAAAAATTCAAAATGTCATTTGTCGAGTATCTTCATAACATAAGAGCAGTCTTATGATGGACATAAAGAGTTGTGACTCGTGAGAGAATGAGGCGCGTGTGAGATCCGCGTCTCTGTCCACAGGCTGCTCTTAAAGGGCCAGCTACCAATAAAGTGTTCTGTCATTAAAGTTAATGAAAGAACAAAGGGATACAGAGAAAATTACTCACTGCTCTTGACTACAGAACTTGTGTAGCTTTAATAAGGAGTAGTCTATATATAATTTATAATTTATGCAGCGCTGACTGTTTGATAACTTTATTCAATTTCTGTATATGTCCTTCCTGTTAGACAGTTCATTTTTATCCAGAAATCAATGGCTTATTGATCATTATAGGTGTTATCAATCATTTAGTTGTTATTGCTAATTTCAGAATTATCACTAATCTGTGTGTGCATTTGGTTTAGAACCAAACAAGTTGACTCATGAAACCATTTGTTTATTATATCGCAATCGCATATCACAACTGCAATATTGACCTCAATAATTGCAATATGACATTTTCCCCAAATCGTGCAGCCCTAGATAAAATTATAAATCTTTACCCGGACAAGTGACTTTTGTGCATGGACAAGTGAAACATAAATTTACTTGTCCGAAGGACAAGTGCCTCAAATAGTTAATGTCAAGCCCTGCATTACTTCTTATATTTCAAAAGAGATGTGTGCGTGAATGCAGCTTAATAGATCTCCCGCAGTCAATAGGCGCGTTTCCATTACAGATTTGCGCAAAACTTTTGCGATATTTTCCAAATGTCGATAAAAAACTATTGCGAAATGGCGGTGTTTCCATTAACTGATGTTTTGCGACTAAAACGTATTTTTTCCCTCTCGCGATAAGTCATTCCAAAAATCATGGCAACGGACTTTGGTAGGTTTATAACCTATTTCACAGCCATGCACCGCACTAGACATTATTATTATTATTAATGGAAGGAGACGTGCGTTTTCCAAGCATTAATGGCGGAGTTCCTGGTGTTTCTCCCTTATTTCTGCTTCGATGTCTTGATGGCATTTCTTTGAGGTTTAGAGAGGCTATTTCTATAATTATTGTTTCTTTTTTTAATGAATTTAATAAAGAACTCTATCTTATTGTATTATGTCCAAAAGGTTGTTGCAAAACGAAAAAATGAACGGTTGTTGTATTTTTAAAACGCAAAGTTGAACACCAGCATTTTAGTTTGACCACACCAATAGCTGCACTATAGCCTATACATCTCAACGAATTTTCAGATATTTTTTTTATGACTTTTTGCCCCCTTTAAAACATTTAAAATATTCACAAATTAATATGGGAAAAAATGTTGATTTTACTCGTTTTCTAAGGGCAATTTAGAACCTGGATATTTATGATATTTTCCCACAGTGCTGAATAGGTGAGTTGGGCTATTATAAATGCGTCTAAAAAAATAACGAGCTAAAAACATAGGCCTAATCTCCAGATGCACCTTTAGAGAGAACTGCACCTTTCATTCGGATTACATAATCAGAAGGTATTAGTTGACGATTCGAATTTGTTCTTTTTAAAGTGGACATGTAAAGCTTTAAGTCTATAAAGTCTAAGGCTATTGGTTCAGTTCTCGCGCTTTCAGTTCACGAAGATTATCAGCATGCCTGAATGTTTTATGTTATTTTACAAAAGCACAACGTTTTCTTGTTATTGTGACATTACGCAAATAAAAGTAGTTGCGAATAATGTATTATTATTTTCTGTATAACCAGAAATGATAGAGTATTGTTGATAAGTTGATTCCACTGTTGATGGGAAAATGAAAGTGTTCATGGCGCACCCACGCCTGTCTGCCATTCAGTGCGTGCTCCAAACTCCGCACACACTCTTGGATATTGGACAAAATCGAGTGTTTATTTGTGATAATCTTAGCCCTATTAGCCTATTGTCCAACCTGTAGCCTACTATGAATGAGATGTGACGAATTGCTTTGTTCCTTTTTTAGATAAAAGCGTCTTCTTGAAGCCTAATAGGCTACATGTTATAACAGGCTAATGATGATAATTATTATTATTATTTGCAGACACGGACCTAAAACAAACTCCGTCTTCCAAGTCAGGTGACTGTAAATGCGCAAAACCCGTTTCCATTGCAGTTTTGCGAAAAAATCCTTTTTCGAATTGCCTGAAATACCTCCTCATGCGAGCGTAAAAACTTTTTTGCGATAAACAGGAGTTTTTGCGAAATTGACGTGTTTCCATTGAGCGTATTTTCATTTCGCAATTTCAATTTGCGCAAATTGAAGGGTAATGGAAACGCAGCTTATGTTGTCATGGTAAAAAAAACTACAGTAAAGATGAAGAAAATTCACTCACAGTTCTTGAAATGGAAAACGTTCAGATAATCTATAGGCTACTGAAAGCACTTTTTGTTTGTTATATGTTTCTATGCTCATCTTTATTATTTGCTACTTGCTTGTATGTTTTGAAGTTATATTAGTTTAAAATTCTTAACATACAATTGTTTTAATTATTTTGTAGAAAATGTGTAATTATTTAAAAAAGTAGGCCAACTTATAATTATATAAACTAATTAATTAATAAGAGGGGGGTATATAAGAATCGTTCTGGAATCGTATCGGGACTCCCAGAATCGGAATTCGATCGTGAGGTGACCAAAGATTCCCACCCTAATGAATACGCGTCACCACCGAATCAGCACCAAAAACAACAGGATTTTTTTAGACAATAATCACAAGACCTATTCAATATTCTATAATTAAATCAACAAATTGAATATTCAGGATTTAAAACAGAGTAACAGCTCACTACCAGTTACAAAAGGCAATATAGCTGCGAGCAGCGATGTCGGGCCCAAGCCGGTGGCACCGCCGGCTTTGGCCTCCAGTCGCTGCTCGCAGCTATATTATATATATATATATTTATATATATATATATATATATATATATATATATATATATATAAAGCCGGTGGCACCGCCACCTTGGTGCCTTTAGGGTTATTCTGCACGACGTGCAAAACGTAACCCCTGCTTTGGAATACATACTAGTATGTATTCCACAATTGGAATACATACTAACATACTAGTCAGAACTGAATAGTTGATATCTGAATGACAGATCACCATAGAAGTCAATGGAAAAAATGTGACTAGTAACAAAAGAATAGTTACTAGTCACCATTGAAATAAGTACTAGTGTCTAATGAATAAGTACTAGTATCTATTTAATAGGTACTAGTATCTAATGAATAAGTACTAGTAACTAATTAATAAGCATTGGTATGTAATGAATAAGGACTAGCATCTAATGAATAAGTACTAGTATCTAATAAATAAGGACTAGTGTCTAATGAATAAGTACTAGTATCTTTAAAAAGGTACTAGTACCTAAAGAATAAACACTAGTATCTAAAGAAAAGGCACTAGTATCAAAAGAATAAGCACTAGTAGCTAATGAATAAGTACTAGTACTTAATGGAATAGATACTAGTATCTAAAAAATAAGTACTAGTAGCATGAAAATAGAGACTAGTAGGTTAAAATGATTAAATGTTAAAACGGCTTGCCATACTCTATCTGTTCGTTTCGACAAGTCACAATTACGTTACAGATATCTTAAATGATAATACAAACTATCCAAAATGTAATTACGACTAGAAAGACGTTGTTGATATCTACAATGTTAATTACGAATAGTCAAACTTAGCTTTTAAATGTTAAAAGGGCTTGCCATACAGAAGTGTAGGCTCAGAGAGACACTCAACATTTTCAAACCAAAATATCTGACTTTCTGTGGGTCTTAGCTCATGAGTGTAAATTAGAAAGTTGTCCGGCTTGAGGAGAATATATGAATATATGAAACGATGAGATCAACATGTGTACTGAGTTTCATATTATTACATGCAAGCGTGTTTGATTTATGGACCAAGTTTTTGGACCCCGTTCCAGGGGGCGCTGTCTAGCCCCCTTGCCACACCCGGGTACCATCTTCAGCCCGGCTCTGATGGCTGTGGGATCTGACCTGTGTGCAAAGTTTCAAGAGTTTTCAAACCCATTAAGGGCCCCAAAAGCCGCTAAGAGACTCAAAATCATCAAAAAAAGGAATGTTAAAGTTTGATGCGTTGCTATGGCAACATTATCTTAGATATTGAATAATGCTTTCACAGCTCTTCATCTGGCGTGTGTTTACATTATACAGATGAAGTTTGAAGCAAATCGGGTAAAAGTAAGAGTGTGATTTCAAAGCATTTTGAAAGTGAAACACTTTCTGCTGCCAGTTGGTGGCGCTATATATTTGGCTGCGTTTACACTTGGCATTAATATCCGACCTGTATCCGGATGTTGTCCACATACACATTGAAAAGACAAGTGTAAACGCGCTTCTGATCGGAATGTTATCCGATTCGGCGTGTGCCAGGTTCGGAGGTAGTCGAGGACGCTTTGTGATCGGATCTCAGTGTAATGTAAACGCAATCCAGCCATCGTGTCTGCATTCACAGGTGGACGTAATTTAAATCCCACCCAGTCTCCCCGCGTGGCTGTGAGAAAATAATGGCCAGACGCAGTTTAGACAAGAAATAAAAACTTATTTGAATCTTACAATAAACGTTTATCTTTAAAACAGTTAATTTAGGCTTACATGATACTATGTGTGTCATTTTTCATTTTAATTGTGCAACATTATCTGAACGAGGCGATCGCCTGTACATTCACAGTCAGTCATGAGATCTTAAATAAGAGCTGCATGCTGCTTTGCCAGAGGAATAATCGCAATCTGATTTTTTAAATGTTGAATGTTTTTATTGAATGTCTTTGCATGTTAACCAATCTCCCATTTCTGTCAATATAGTCATTGCACGCTATAACCTTAAAACCAGATGATCGATGATATGACTTGTTTTATGATCAACCCAGTTATTTTTGTATGATCAACTCTGGAAGTATAACTTCGTTAACATTTTTTTATCTAATTACTGGAGATTGCAAAGCGAATGAGTGAAAGCAACTGGGACATTGTTTTATTTGCATCATTTTTACTCTTAATCTGGTGTCGTGCAACATATCTAATTTAAATATTATGCAGGAAACAGAAATCCGCTCTTCTATCCAGATACAGAGGCTACTTAATGTGACCAAATGTAAACTCACCATGTCCTGATTGGCTAATGATCCGATCTGCTTGATCAGATCACGGTGATCGCATGTTAATGCCAAGTGTAAACGCAGCCTTTGACTCACAATAGTCACATCCATGTGATCGGCCTCTTACAACGAACACACTGCTGAAGTTTCATCAAGATCAGTTAATGTATGCAGAAGTTTTAACACACTTCCTTTTTGATTTATTTACTTACTTTTTTGATTTATGGACCAAGTTAATTTAATTAATACACTAATTATATAAAACTATTGTCAATGCACTACAATTAAACAGGTTATATGCCTTTACTTATAAAAAAATAAAAATAAAAACTTATTTAAAAAATACCAGGCTTAAGAAATGTATTTACTTTAGCAGGCCAGACACACAGTGAAATGATTAAGCCCCCTCCCCCTACACACACACACACACACACACACACACACACACACACACACAGGCAAAAACAGGCAAAGAGACAGACCAAGGCTTAGAGAGAGCATGATCATATTCAAACTACAATATCTGACTTTCTGTGGGTTTGAGCTTATTATTGTTAATTAGAAAGTTGTTTGGCTTGAATAGAACAATATACACGGCAAGTTTTGTAACTGTCAGTAAAACTAACCAAGTTATAACACACTTTATGTGTCCTTTTTTAGTCAAAAAAATCCGCCACGGCCAAACCGTTCGAGATATCACAAATCCGTCCGGAATTTAGCATCCTCAATGTCTTGACTTCATGCACACCGAGTTTGGTGGTGATTGGTAACAGCATGGGTTGTAATTTGATGTTTTTCTAGGACATTTATTTAAAAAAAAAAACATAATTCCCGACTTCCGTTTGAACTGTCGTAAAACTTAGAGCACGAAAGTTGTTTGGCCTGATGTGATCTATGAGTGTACCGAGTTTCATATTAATCCATGCACGTGTGTTTGATTTATGGACAAATGTTCGAATCCCTAAAAGAATGCATCCTAAAAGAATGGTAAAGTTTGATGCGTCGCCACGGCAACAGTTTCAAAGATATCAAGAATCCATTCATAGGTCTTCATCTGCCGTGTATTTACATTATACAGATGAAGTTTGAAGCAAATCGGGTAAAAATAAGAGGGTGATTTCAAAGCATTTTGAAAGTGACACACTTCCTGCTGCCAGTTGGTGGCGCTATAACTTTGACTCACAATAGTCACATCCATGTGATCGTCCTCTTACAGCGAACGCACTGCTGAAGTTTCATCCAGATCAGTTAATGTATGCTGAAGTTATGACACACTTCCTGTTTCACGTTTCTCGCCATAGTTTCGTTTCCTCGCCACGGCCAAACCGTTCGAGATATCAAAAATCCCCACGCAAACTTTCATCCTCAATGTCTTGACTTCACGCTGACCGAGTTTCGTCGAATTTGGATCAGAGCTCTAGGAGGAGTATTTAAAAGTTCATTGCGTGTGTTTTACAAAAAAACCTCAATAGCCGACTTCCTGTTGGGCTGGGGTAAAAAGTAAGAACGCGAGGTATAGATGAAATTCTGCTATCGACATGTGTACCGAGTTTCATATTATTACATGCAAGTGTGTTTGAGTTATGGACCAGGTGTTCGGACCCCATTCCAGGGGGCGCTGACGAGCCGCCCTGCCACGCCCGGGTACCAGCTTCAGCCCGGCTCTGATGGCCGCGGGTTCTGACCCGTGTGCAAAGTTTCAAGAGTTTTCGAGCATGTTAAGGGCCCCAAAAGTGCCCGAATAGTCGCTAGAAAAAAAAAAATAAAAAAAAAATATAGCTGCGAGCAGCGATTCCAGGCCCAAGCCGGTGGCACCGCAACCCCGGTGCCTAAAGGCACCGGGATGGCGGTACCGCCGGCTTTGGCCCTCCATTCGCTGCTCGCAGCTGTATTTATATGTGTATATGTGTGTGTGTGTGTATATATATATATATATATAAAGCCGGTGGCACCGCCACCTTGGTGCCTTAGGGTTATTCTGCACGACGTGCAAAAGCGTAACCCCTGCTTTGGAATACATACTAGTATGTATTCCACAATTGGAATACATACTAACATACTAGTCAGAACTGAATAGTTGATATCTGAATGACAGATCACCATAGAAGTCACTGGAAAAAATGTGACTAGTAACAAAAGAATAGTTACTAGTCACCATTGAAATAAGTACTAGTGTCTAATGAATAAGTACTAGTATCTATTTAATAGGTACTAGCATCTAATGAATAAGTACTAGTAACTAATTAATAAGCATTGGTATGTAATGAATAAGGACTAGCATCTAATGAATAAGTACTAGTATCTAATAAATAAGGACTAGTGTCTAATGAATAAGTACTAGTATCTTTAAAAAGGTACTAGTACCTAAAGAATAAACACTAGTATCTAAAGAAAAGGCACTAGTATCTAAAGAATAAGCACTAGTAGCTAATGAATAAGTACTAGTACTTAATGGAATAGATACTAGTATCTAAAAAATAAGTACTAGTAGCATGAAAATAGAGACTAGTAGGTTAAAATGATTAAATGTTAAAACGGCTTGCCATACTCTATCTGTCGTTTCGACTAGTCACAATTACGTTACAGATATCTTAAATGATAATACAAACTATCCAAAATGTAATTACGACTAGAAAGACGTTGTTGATATCTACAATGTTAATTACGAATAGTCAAACTTAGCTTTTAAATGTTAAAAGGGCTTGCCATACAGAAGTGTAGGCTCAGAGAGACACTCAACATTTTCAAACCAAAATATCTGACTTTCTGTGGGTCCTAGCTCATGAGTGTAAATTAGAAAGTTGTCCGGCTTGAGGAGAATATATGAATATATGAAACGATGAGATCAACATGTGTACTGAGTTTCATATTATTACATGCAAGCGTGTTTGATTTATGGACCAAGTTTTGGACCCCGTTCCAGGGGCGCTGTCTAGCCCCCTTGCCACACCCGGGTACCATCTTCCCGGCTCTGATGGCTGTGGGATCTGACCTGTGTGCAAAGTTTCAAGAGTTTTCAAACCCATTAAGGGCCCCAAAAGCCGCTAAGAGACTCAAAATCATCAAAAAAAAGGAATGTTAAAGTTTGATGCGTTGCTATGGCAACATTATCTTAGATATTGAATAATGCTTTCACAGCTCTTCATCTGGCGTGTGTTTACATTATACAGATGAAGTTTGAAGCAAATCGGGTAAAAGTAAGAGTGTGATTTCAAAGCATTTTGCAAGTGAAACACTTTCTGCTGCCAGTTGGTGGCGCTATATATTTGACTCACAATAGTCACATCCATGTGATCGGCCTCTTACAACGAACACACTGCTGAAGTTTCATCAAGATCAGTTAATGTATGCAGAAGTTTTAACACACTTCCTTTTTGATTTATGGACCAAGTTAATTTAATTAATACACTAATTATATAAAACTATTGTCAATGCACTACAATTAAACAGGTTATATGTCTTTACTTATAAAAAAATAAAAACAAAAACTTATTTAAAAAATACCAGGCTTAAGAAATGTATTTACTTTAGCAGGCCAGACACACAGTGAAATTATTAAGCCCCCTCCCCCTACACACACACACAGAGACTGTGTGTCAGAAAGACTCAATCACACACACACACAGACTGTGTGACAGGCCTGAGCTCAGAAAGAGCATGATCATATTCAAACTACAATATCTGACTTTCTGTGGGTTTGAGATTATTATTGTTAATTAGAAAGTTGTTTGGCTTGAATAGAACAATATACACGGCAAGTTTTGTAACTGTCAGTAAAACTAACCAAGTTATAACACACTTTATGTGTCCTTTTTTAGTCAAAAAAATCCGCCACGGCCAAACCGTTCGAGATATCAAAAATCCGTACGGAATATAGCATCCTCAATGTCTTGACTTCATGCACACCGAGTTTGGTGGTGATTGGTAACAGCATGGGTTGTAATTTGATGTTTTTCTAGGACAATTATTTAAAAAAAAAAAACATAATTC